>JAHESH010000178.1:0-61292 GCA_020826765.1 Teratosphaeria viscida
CGTGTCGTAGTTAAGTACGACCTTCCTAAGGTTATAGCCTAGATTCTAGATATTAGCTAGCTAAGCTCCTAAAGCTAGAAGTACTATAGTATATATAAGTTATAGCTTATAATAACCGATTATATAGGGCAAGCTCGTCGGAAGACTATCCTCGTATATAGTACAGACATAGCTAATTAGGAAGTCCTATTAGGCCGTTATACCCTTAAGCATTATATAATCGATATTTTAAACGGCTAGGATGCTTAGAAATAGGGGTACGTTAAGGAAGACATAGACTTTATTTCTACTAAAGCCTTAGCGCGTATGCTAAAGAGGGACAAAAAGCAGCTAGTACGGTACGTTAGCTAGATTCGAGTCGAGCGTACCGCTAATAGTCCGTTAAAGGTATATATTACTAAAGCCGCTATCGATCTAAGGATCCTAGATACGCTATATACCTACTAGAACCTATTCGATAACGAAGCTACTAGTATACTTCCTTCTTACTAAGTAACTAACTATGCTATTAATTTAGTAGATAGGAAGGAACCTCCTTATAGACCGCTATATCTACTATTAGCCCGTAAGTAGGAAGTCCTTCGAGAATATCTTAAGAAGGAACTTATAGCTAGGTAGATTAAATATAGTATTAGCCCTACTAGCGTATCTCTCTTATTTATTCTAAAGGTAGATAGTAACCTACGCTTATACGTAGACTACTAAGCCTTAAATAACGTTACTATTAAGGACAGATGTCTACTCCCTCTTATTAAAGAGACCCTAGACTAACTTATTAGTATAAAGTACTTTACCTCGCTAGACCTAAAGGATGCCTACTACTATATCTAGATCCGCGAAGGTAATAAGTAGAAGACTATATTCCGCACGTAATATAGGCACTATTAATATTATATTATGCCCTTTAGCTTAACTAATGCCCTAGTAACCTTCTAAGCGTATATTAACTATACTCTTTTAGGTCTCCTAGATAATATCTGCGTTATATATTTAGATAATATCCTTATCTATACGCACTCTAATAGTCTAGAGGAGTACTAGTCTATAGTAAGAAAGGTACTAGACCGCCTTAGGAAGGCGAGCCTATACTATAATCTAAAGAAGTACAAGTTCGCTACCGACTTAGTAAAGTTCCTAGGCTTTATTATTAAGAGAGATAGAGTAGTAGCCGATCTAGATAAGATAGCGACAATCTAAGACTAGCCTCGCCTAATAACGATTAAGGAGCTCTAAGGATTCCTTAGCTTCGCAAATTTCTACTAATAGTTTGTCGAAGATTATACGAAGAAAATAGCTACTATAACCAATTTATTAAAGGATAATTAAGACTTTAACTAGACTAAGGCGGCCTAGGAGTTATTTAAGAAGGTAAAGAAGCATTTTAAAGAATTACCGCTTCTTTATTATTTTAATCTAACTAAGAGGATCAAGCTAGAGACAGATTTATTAGACTTTAGTATCTTGGGGATCTTATCGTAACTATTTAAAGATAGCAAGTAGCATCCTATCGCCTTTACGTCTAGAAAGATATAGGACTATAAGCAGAACTAGGAGACGTACAACTAGGAGCTACTAGCGATCGTCTACTACTTTAAGACTTAGCGATAGTACTTTACTAGCGCACTAGTACTAGTCGAGGTATATACGGACTATAATAACCTAAAGACTATCTAGATAATCTAGCGCCTTAATCCGCGATAAGCTAGATAGGTAGTATATCTAGGATAATTCGATTTTAAAATCTACTACTAGTCGGGCGTCTCTAACCCTACTAATAGTCTTTCGCGGAGGCTAGATTATTAGATAGAGAATAATACTATTAACATATTGCTTCTAACTCTCTAGCGAAAGCTTAGGCTAGTAAGCAATAGTATCGAGGTAATAGTTAGTATAACGCAAGTTAAGGAGAGTAGCTTAGGAACTATAACTAAAGAGATTTTAGATACTAGTAAAGAACTGCTAATAGTACCGAATACACGTAACGCGTCCCTTCTAGACGCTAGTACTAGCACTTATCTATACTACGTACTACGCTCTTAAGCACGTATTCTACTTATAAGCGAAACTAGTTTAGGCGACACTAATGCTAAGTTTGTATAGATAATCGTAATATTATAGGAGAAGGATCCGTTTACAGCCTAGATCCGAGCTAGACCTAGCTATAAGCAAGTTACCCTTAGGCGCGCTAATCTATAGCGTTTTAATAAGAACAATCTATTACGGTTTTATAGAAGGCTCTTCGTTTCTAATAAACCTATAATACGGAACGAGATCCTAGTAACATTCTATAACTCTATACTTATAGGCTATTTTAGAGCTAATAAGACATCGTAGCTAATTAAGAGAACGCTATACTAGCTCGAATTAGAGTCTAACGTAAAGAGCTATATCAAATCCTATATAGTGTGCTAGAGATCGAAACTAGGCTAGCATCTACTATATAGCGAGCTTACGCTATTACTAATTCCTAAAGATATTTAGGAGGAAATTAGTTTAGACTTTATAACTAGTCTACCTCTAGTAAAGTCTAAAGGTACTATATACGATACAATACTAGTAATTATAGATAGGATATCTAAGATAGTAATATATATTGCCGTATAGAGTACTTAGGATATAGAATAGTTTACTAATACGTTTATTAAGAACATCGCGACGAAGTTTAGCTTTCTAAAAGGAATCGTTAGCGACTATAGCTCGCTATTTACTTCTAAGCTCTAGACTAAGATCTACTTCTATTATTAGATAGAGCGTAGGCTTAGTACTATATACTACCCTTAGATAGATAGCTAGATAGAGCGTTAAAATCAGACTCTAGAAACATTCTTACGATGCTTTACAAACGATAACTAGGACAATTAGCTTTAGTTATTACTATTCGTAGAGTTTACGTATAATAATACGCCTTACTCTAGTACCGGTACGAGCCCATTTAAATTAGTACTTAGTAAGTATTTAAGATAGGCTATATACGAGGACGTACATTATAAGGAGGAGGCGCTAGCTATATCTATAAGGGCGGAGATAATACGCAAGTCTCGAGAACTTATAATAGAGCACCTTTATAAAGCCTAAGAGTAGTAGCGTAAGTAGTACGATAAAAAGCATCTTCTATTAACGTTTTAGCTAGGAGATCTTATTCTTCTTAGCTCTAAGAACCTAAAGCTGTCGTAGCTAAGCTAGAAGATGTCTGCTAAGTTTATTAGTCTGTTTATAGTTAAGGAACCTATAGGGCGACAAGCCTACTACCTTCGCCTTCTAGTCTTATACCGAATCTATAACATATTCTATATATCGCTCCTTAAACCCTTCGAGAAGCGTAATAGCGAACCTTTAACAAATATCGCCGAACCTAAGATCGCACCTAACGGCGAAGAGCTATAGGAGGTTAAGAAAATCTTAGATAAGCGCGTAAGGAAGGATAAGAAAGAATACCTATTACGATAGAAGAATTGCGACGAGTAGAATAATATATAGCAAAGCGCGGAGGACTTTAAGGAGATAGACGAGCTTTTAAAGGAATAGTAGGAATCCTCGACAAACCGTAGGCAAATAGGGATAAGAAAGGGTAGCAAGTAATATTAAAATAACGCTTTTTATTCTCCTCTATCAATCCTAAAAAACCTAATACTATGCTAATATATAGAGGTAGGCGTATCGGTCTACTACTAGTAAGGTAAGCTACCGACTATAGGTAGACTATTACTACCTTAACGCCTTATACACCTCGCTCTTAATAATCTATCCTTAGATACTGAAGCTAAAGTACTACGCCGCTAATATAGTAGTAGTGGCATCTACTACTATAATAGTAGCGAAGGCTATAGTAGTTTATAGTATACTAGGAACCTATACTAGACTAGTAGTAGAGGTATTAGCTAGCGTAGCTATCTATAGGTCCGTAGTTATAGCGGTTATTATAGGCGGACTAGAGGAGGTTTAGGGCGAGGAGGCTAGGTTAGTTATAGTAGGGGTCGTATTAGAGGAGCGCTTATAGTACTTATAGAGGCGGCGGGTACTAATAGGAGTTATTAATACATTAGTAGTCTACCTTCTAGGGATCTTAACCTCTTCTAACCTATAAGCTAATATAGGCTATATATCGAATATGCCTACTATCTTAGCTAAAGGCAAGACGTTACTCTATACTAAGTCGAGGATTATTATAGCATACCTCTTATCCTTCTTAGATAACTTGCGTAAAGAGTTACGTATAAAGTTATTATAACTAGTAGGAATAGCAGACTGCTTATCGCTAGATATCTCGATAATAGCCTTCTTAGTAGGGGCGCGGGACTTCCTTAGTAGTGTATTATCGCCGCCTACTATCTATATTAAGATCCTCTTAGCCTTACTACTAGATAGGTTATAGACCTAGTCTAGGGTGTAGCCCTTTATAAACGGCGTCTTAGCTTAGCCGGACCGCTAATAGATATAATAGTTAGAGCGAGGAGTATAGTCGAGTAAGAGGCTACGCTCCTAGTATCTATAGCTCTTAGATAGTATGTTATTAATACACACGGTCTTCTTAGTCTTATTAGCGCTAGCGACCTTAGTTAGCTTATAGGTAGCTACCCTAAAGCGGTTAATAAGGTTAATACGCTCCGCCTCTATATTAGGATTAGTAGAGTTATTACTATTATATACACGCGGCTCCTTATTAGTATTAAGTATAATAGGGCTATACTTTTAGCTACTACTAGAGTAATAGTATAGACGGCGATAAGAGCTACTCGAGATCCTTATATAAGATAAGGGACTAGAAGGAGTATTAGCTACTAATAGAGCGCGTCTATAGGAGGTAGTAGATTAGATATTGCCTATATCCTATAACGGACCGTTAGTAAAAGAAGCATATATTATACTGTAGGTAGTCTACTTATAGCTATATCGCTTATTATCTATAATGTTCTAGGAGTCGTCTCTATGTTAGTACCCCGCTTATAGCGCCTCTTCTTATTCTTAATACGACAGAACTCTTTATTAGTACGTAGGTAGCGATCTAGGCGTAGGTAGTATTTACCTTTACGCTTAATGTCCTATTTATAAGTAGCTATTACCTAGTTAAGGATTAGCTACGCCTAGCGAAGTTTAATAGTAGCTACTAGTACGACTTCGTCGTTATAGACTATATCTATATTACTAATATCTACGCTACGCTGCTTATAGAGCTCGACGTATAAGATACGTATATTATAGACCTTATTAAGGCGGCCTTAAAGTAGAGAGAAGATCTATAACTATTAGTTACTACCTATAGACTATAAGCAGTTAGGACCGCGAGCGGATAACTTATAATCTTATAAAAGCCTTTCTTGCCCTTAGTATAGTAACTATAGGTATAGTCGTCTAGCTTCTTATATAAGCGTCTAATAGCGACGCTTTTAGCGTATATTACGTAGAAGATATACTAGATAGGGGCATTATTACGTAGAGCTTTAGTATAGAATTAGTATGTCTTATTAGCGCCGATATTAGATATACGCATACTAATAACGGCAGTGCTACCGCTATAGAAGCCTAGTATTATAGGCAGATCGTAGAGGGTTGTATAGATAAAGAAGTTAGTTATAGACTATATATACTTATAGGACTTTAATAAGGAGGAGCGTAGAAGAAATTATTAAGTAGGAGAATAGTTAGTAATTAACTAAAGAGAAGAATTTGATATTAACGCTAGCGATTCGGCGCTAAAGCGTTATTATAATAACGCGTGCCTACCTATTTAGGCTAGTTACTACGACGGACTTCTACGAAGTTCTATTCTATATTTATACTAGTATATAGAGCGAGATACGCGACACAAGTTATAATACCTTGCTATTAGGACGTCAGCTTAGGAAGGAGGCGACTATAAGACTCTAGCTAAGGGGGTCCTTTAGGTCTATACTATAGGTAGTCTATAAGGAGTTAATATATATATATATTACCTATAGTCCGCTAGTAGTTTAGCTAAAGGAAGGATCTCGCTATACTAGAGGCGGTCCGCTAGTAGCCCTAAGAGGTAGTTCTCTACTCCTTACCTTCTACGGACTATAGGTAGTTAAGAAGGAATTAGATTCTCTATCAGACCTACTTCTAGTTAGACGAGAGTCGAAGAGAGGGGAGATTCTTCTATAAGAGAGGGTTCCTCTCGAGAGGAGAGATCTCTTCCTTCTCTAAGATTACTAATCTATATAGATAGGGGTCTATTATCTCTGCTATAACCTCTACCTTATTTGTATAGTCTCTATATACGTACAAGGCCTTATTACAAACCGTAGGTAGATAGAGATAAGAAAGGGTAGCAAGTAATATTAAAATAACGCTTTTTATTTCTCCTCTATCTTAACGCTAAAAGAAAACTTAATACTATACTAATATATAGAGGTAGGCGTATTAGTCTACTACTAGTAAGGTAAGCTACCGACTATAGGCGGACTATTACTATCTTAACGCCTTATATACCTTGCTCTTAATAATCTATCCTTAGATACTAAAGCTAAAGTACCGCGCCGCTAATATAGTAGTAGTAGCACCTACTACCGTAACGGTAGTAAAGGCTATAGCGGTTTATAGCGTGCTAGGAACCTATGCCGGACTAGTAGTAGAGGTATTAGCTAGCGTAGCTATCTATAGGTCTATAGTTATAGTAGTTACTATAGGCGGACTAGAGGAAGTTTAGGGTAAGAGGGCCGGGTTAGTCGTAGTAGAGGTCGCGTCGAGGGAGCGCTTATAGTACTTATAAAGGCGGCAGGTACTAATAGGAGTTATTAATACGTTAGTAGTCTAACCTCTAGGGATCTTAACCTCTTCTAACCTACGAGCTAATATAGGCTATACGTCGAATATACCTACTATCTTAGATAAAGGTAAGATATTACCTTATACTAGGTCGAGGATTATTATAGTATACCTCTTATCCTTCTTAGATAACTTGCGTAAAGAGTTACATATAAAGTTATTATTACTAGTAGGAACGGTAGGCTACTTATCGCTAGATATCTCGATAATAACCTTCTTAATAGAGACGCGGGACTTCCTTAGTAGCGTATTGTCGCCGCCTACTATCTATATTAAGATCCTCTTAGCCTTACTACTAGATAGGTTATAGACCTAGTCTAAGGTGTAGCCCTCCTTAAATAGCGTCTTAGCTTAGCCGGATCGCTAATAGATATAATAATTAAAGCGAGGGGTATAGTCGAGTAAGAGGCTACGCTCCTAGCGTCCGTAGCTCTTAGATAGTATATTATTAATACGTATAGTCTTCTTAGTCTTATTAGCGCTAGCGACCTTAGTTAGCTTGCGAGTAGCTACCCTAAAGCGGTTAATAAGGTTAATACGCTCCGCCTCTATATTAGGATTAGTAGAGTTATTACTATTATATATACGCGGCTCCTTATTAGTATTAAGTATAATAGAGCTATACTTTCGGCCGCTACTAAAGTAATAGTATAGACGGCGATAGGAGCTACTTAAGATCCTTATATAAGATAAGGGACTAGAAGGAGTATTAGCTACTAATAGAGCGCGTCTGCGGGAGGTAGTAGATTAGATATCGCCTATATCCTATAACGGACTATTAGCGAAAGAAGTATATATTATACCGTAGGTAGTCTACTTATAGCTATGTCGCCTATTATCTATAACGTTCTAGGGGTCGTCTCTATATTAGTACCCTACTTATAGCGCCTCTCTTTATTCTTAATATAGCGGAATTCTTTATTAGTACGTAGGCGGCAATCTAGGCATAGGTAGTATTTACTCTTACGCTTAATATCCTACTCGTAAGTAGCTATTACCTAGTTAAGAGTTAGCTACGCCTAGCGAAGTTTAATAGCGGCTACTAGTATAACTTCGTTGTTACGGACTGTATCTATATTACTAATGTCTATACTACGCTACTTATAGAGCTCGACATATAAGATACGTATGTTATAGACCTCGTTAAGGCGGCCTTAAAGTAGAAGGAAGATCTGTAACTATTAGTTACTACCTACTAACTATAAGCGGTTAGGACTGCGAGCGGGTAACTTATAATCTTACAAAAACTCTTTTTGCCCTTAGTATAGTAACTATAGGCATAGTCGTCTAGCTTCTTATATAAACAGCTAATAGCGACGCTTTTAGCGCATGTTATATAAAAGATGTACTAAATAGGGGCATTATTATATAGAGCTTTAGCATAGAACTAGTATATCTTATTAGCGCTAATATTAGATGTGCGCGTGCTAATAATAGCGGTACTACTACTATAGAAGCCTAGCATCGTAGGCGGATTATAGGAGAGTATATAGATAAAGAAGTTAGTTATAGACCGTATATAGTTATAGGACTTTAATAAGGAGGAGCGTAGAAGAAATTATTAAGTAGGAGAATAGTTAGCGATTAACTAAAGAGAAGAATTTAATATTAACGCTAGCAATTCGGCGCTAAAGCGTTACTATAATAATATATGCCTGCCTATTTAGGCTAGTTACTACGACGGACTTCTACGAAGTTCTATTCTATATTTATACTAGTATATAGAGCGAGATACGCGATACGAGTTATAACACCTTACTATCGGGACGTCGGCTTAGGAAGGGGGCGACTATAAGACTCTAGCTAAGGGGGTCCTTTAGGTCTATACTATAGGCGGTCTATAAGAAGTTAATATATATATATACTACCTATAGTCTACTAGTAGTTCGGCTAAAAGAAGGATCTCGCTATACTAGAGGCGGTCTGCTAGTAGCCCTAAGAGATAGTTCTCTACCCCTTACCTCCTATAGACTATAGGCGGTTAAGAAGGAATTAGATTCTCTATCGGACCTACTTCTAGTTAGACGAGAGTCGAAGAGAGAGGAGATTCTTCTATAAGAGAGGGTTCCTCTCGAGAGGAGAGATCTCTTCCTTCTCTAAGATTACTAATCTATATAGATAGGAGTCTATTATCTCCGCTATAACCTCTACCTTGTTTGTATAGTCCCTATATACGTACAAGGCCTTATTATAAGGACTATACTTTCTATAATAGTCGAGATACGTCGCGGCGTTATAGTACCTTTCTCTTAGGCTATTAGGATTCGTCTAATTAATAAGATAGTTTAGGTTTAATAGTCGAGAGAGTGCGAGCTATTAATAGGGTCGACGCTAAGGAGGAGGAAGTTAGTCTTTACTAACTAGTAGTTTCCTATTCTCTAAGAGCAACTTCCTATTCTCTAAGAGCGACTTCCTATTATTAAAGAGTAGCTCCTAGTTAGGAACTAGTTAGAACTACGCTTATACTAGTTTACGTTTCTATAGGAGTGTTCGTTAATAATAGTTAAAGTAGTATAACTAGGGTAATATAATTTAGAGAGGTTTCGACGTCGAGTATTACTTATTATCGCGTTATAATATTACTAAGCTACTCTAGTAGATAGGAGAGATTTCCTAGCGGTAGGTATACTTAAGCTAGCCCTTATAGTTATTCCTTTAATACTAGCTTTCTTATCGAAGTAACTCTATTAAATAGGTATAACTACTAAGCTTATCTTATCTCTTTATTACTAAGTTAGCTATAGTCTTTTAACCTTAATATAGAAGGTAGGGTCTACTAGTAGCTAGATAGATTCTTTAGAGGTCTAGTATAATTAGAGTATAATAGTAGTAGATCTAATAGTAGTAGATCTAAAGAGAATAGTCGGAAGGTAGTATAGTTACTACTAGTACTACGAAGGCTAGTAGATACTAGTTCTTAGCTACTAAATTGTTATAGTTGTAATGTCTTGATTGTTGTTACTATCTAGAGGGCAGCTACAATTACAGGTAGCAAGCTTGGGCCTTGCTTATGTAACACATACCTCCCTACAACACGAAATTGACGCGCTCCGCCTCGCTCGGGATCCGGGGGCCGACTTCTGCCGAAATGTCTCAGACCTTTCCCAGGTTGCTGCTTGCCGGCGAATCCCCTCCTCCTCCAAACCTTCCTGACCACATGCATTTTTCTCGACACGAGAAGCCCAAGCAACCGGTCGACTGCCTGCAGCCGCGTGGTGCCATGTGGAGGCCACGATACGGTTGTGCTCGCGAGCAACACCACAGTGCAACCATACCCCGCTCGAGCGATGTACCACAAGGGTGATCAGGCACGGTGGTCAGGCCTGCCGTCCATCTGCGCATGGCCAGATGGATCCATGTTCTCGAAGCTGTCGATCAGAGTTTCTGGCGGACAGCGGCGGAGATGAGAATGAGATGACCCGGCGGCATCTTGGCACATATTTCCATTGATGATTCAAGGGTTCACGACCAGCAGGACCTTATTAGACACTAGTATTCATGGCATGGTAAAGCGTCTCGTCAAACCATCCTGTTATTATTGAAGACGACCCCGCTATTGAATGCAACCCCGTCGCTGCTGACTTCGTGTCGATCACGGAGCACTTTTGTACGTGCACGTCCGCTGCTGCATAACAAGTCGACTATCCCCTAATAACCTTCAACCTCGTTCGACCGACTGCCCGTGACCTCACGACGCCAGAAGACAGAATGCCCAGCATGATCAGCGTCCTCTCAGGATTAGCTGCTTGTGTGGCTTTGGCAGCAGCACAATGCCCAGACTACGCCGACTATTCGAAGGAGCCTCATGAGCCATACTCAGGCGGTCGCTACAATCTTCCATATCAACGCCCAGCGCCAGCCTGCAGGACCTTCAACTCGTCCATCGTCGAGTCCACCATCTCGGACATCTCCAAGAAAATCGCGGACCCAGACCTCCGTCGCCTGTTCGAGAACGCCTATCCGAATACGCTCGACACTGCGGTTGCATGTAAGCCGCGGTCCCTTCATGATGCCACATATCTGCTAACAGCGGCAAGGGCATGGCCATGCAGATGACGCGCAGGATGTCGAGCTCACGTTTCTGATCACCGGAGACATCCATGCTATGTGGCTTCGAGACTCGGCTAACCAAATGCAATCATATCTGCCATTGCTGAGCGCGTCCGACTCTTTCGACTCTTTGGCTTCTCTTTACCGTGGTGTCATCAACCTGCAATCACGGTACATTGGGATCGATCCGTACTGCAACTCCTTCCAACCGCCAGTTGAGTCGAAGATTTCTCCTACTGAGAATACATATGGAGCCAGTGATGTCGTTCGGCCTCAGTATTCTAAGGAGTCGGTATTCGAATGCAAATATGAGCTGGATTCCCTTGCGGCATTCTTGGAAGTCTCCACGAACTACTACGATGCTACAAAAGATGCGGACTTTTTCAAAAAGTACAAGTGGGTTGCGGCAGTGCAAAGCATTCTTCAGGTCGCCGAGGACATGATGGTCCCGACCTACCAGGAGAATGGCAACGTGAGCGAGCTCACGTATTCCTTCACCCGTCAGAGCGACCGAGCTTCAGAGACGACAGAAAACAGCGGCCTTGGCAATCCGTTCAACAGTGGTACGGGCCTCATTCGATCCTTCTTTCGGCCGTCGGACGATGCGACCATCTACATGGGCTTCATACCTGCAAACGCGATGTTGTCACGCTATCTAGGCTGCGCGGCAAACATTGCCACTGCCATTGGCGAAACAGATCTGGCTAGTCGCATGACGAATCTCTCTTCCAGCTTGCGCACGGCCATCACCAAACACGGCATAGTGCACACAGCTGGGGGTGACCAAGTCTATGCCTACGAGGTTGATGGTTACTCCAGTCAGAACATCATGGACGACGCGAACATTCCTTCCCTGCTATCTTTGCCATTTCTCGGCTACCTAGATGTTAACGATCCAGTCTACCAAACGACCAGGTCGCTGCTGCTCAGCGCACAGAACCCATACTACATGCGTGGGCCCAACATCAGCGCTATCGGTGGTGCGCACAACGGTCCCGGCTATGCTTGGCCGATGGCTTCGATTGTGCGCATCTTGACAAGCAACGATGACTCGGAGATCACGGAGCAACTGAAGGAGCTCGTGAGCACGACCAGCGGACTTGGTCTGATACATGAGAGCATCAACACCTTCAACGGCTCTGACTTTACACGGACGTGGTAAGTTCGATGGGTGTCCTGCTGTTGCAGCTTTCAATGTTTGCTTACGATCCAGCAGGTTCTCGTGGGCCAACGGCCTGTTCGGGCAGTGCATTCTTGACCTGGAGGACCGGAAGCCACAGATACTGCAGCAGAGCTTCCAAGGCGCAACTTGAACCCTGGCGGCTACGATCTCGCCAAGGCGATAATGTATAATGGCATTCTCTGTACAGCACTAATCCATCATACCTATCGCAAAGCAAGCGGTCGTGCTTCAGAAGCATGTTTGACCAACACTACCTTGAATATTGTAGGAAAAGTTGAAGCTATGATGGTGGCAGCGTCGACTGCTCATACTGCTTACCCACCTACTACAGCCCACGGCTGACCACTCCAGCATGGCCACAATTTGCCTCTACCGACCCTTTGTCCTAATCTCTCCACCCTTCCGAGGAGTCGCTGCGCTGGAGACCCTCTCCAACACAGTGTTAGGCGGCTTTTAGAGTCACGCACGCGACGTCATCAGTACAGCTTCCATAGACTCTCCATCACCAATGTCAGTACTATGTCGTACCTGCAGCCGCATGAGTGACGTTCTGCCATCATTGTGTTCTACCCACATAACATGTATATAATGGCGGCACAGGCTGTCAACGACGACCCTCTATCATCTACCCCACGTCTCTTCAAAGTCGGATCACACTCTGAGACATATAGTAAAATTGCAACCATGGCACCGCACGTCGTCTCCATCACCGGGAACCTCCACCGGCTTCGGCTACGACCTGGTCAAGAAATGCCTTGAGCGAGGGCGACAAAGTCGTGGCAACCGCCCGGACCTCCTCGAAGCTCAACCTCGATAACACATCCCCGGACAACTACCTGCCCGTCGACTGCGACGTGACCGACCCAGACGGCATCCACGACGCCTTCGACCGGGCCCTCGCGGCCTTCGGCCGCGTCGACGTCGTCGTCGACAACGCCGGCTACACGGTCTCTCTCGGGCGACTTCGAGTCCCTCGGCGACCGGCAGCTCCGCACGCAGATGGAGGTGAACTTCTTCGGCCTGCTGAAACGTGACGCGCCGGGCGCTGGAGGTCATGCGCGACGTCAACGAGCCGCGGGGCGGCCGGATCCAGCAGATCACGTCCATCGGCGGGCAGCGGGGCGGGCCCGACGTTCAGCGTCTATACTGCGCCAGCAAGTGGGCTGTCGAGGGCTTCACTGAGGCTCTGAGCCAGGAGATCAAGCCGGAGTGGGACATCAAGCTCACCTGTATCGAGCCCGGGGGGGGGGGGGTTCAGGACCGACTGTGAGTTGTTGGGTGTTCATTCTTTCCCGAGCCTTGTTCCGTTTTTTTTTTTTTGGAACCATGGAGCTGATTTGGTGCCAAGGGGCGGGTCGGTCCATGGTCTTCGGCGAGAACGAGAATCCCGCTTACGATCACATCGACGCGGAGAAGACGATGGGGCAGAGGCACGGGACCCAGGCGGGCGACCCGGCGAAGGGGGCTCGGGCCATGTGGGAGATTGCCAAGATGGAGGACCCGCCGCTCCGGACGGTCATCGGGAGGTATGCCGCGCGCGAACTCGCCGGACCTTCGTCTCTGTGTGGACGATGCTGACTGTTTTCCTAGCGATGCCTATGAGGCCATTATGGGCAAGATCAAGAGTTCATGGGGAGCTCTATCCCAAGTACAAGGACCTTGCCTACTCGACTGATGTTGATGGCTACCAGAAGCCGTCGTGAGGTATGGTCGCGAGGTAGTGCCCATCCCGGGGAGATGGTGCTAGAGCTTCGGAGTATAACGTCGAAGCAGATGCGCCTAGATCAGTGTCTACAATACAAGATCAGTGTCTACAACTACAATGACTTGGTGGACGAAGTTGTCGTTCTCATCTGCTTGGAATACGTGGTCTGCGCCGAGCTTTGTGATTCGGTGGGGATAGAGAACGAAGGATATGTCAGTCATGAAAGGGGAAGAGGTGGTTTATGCAAGACATGTTTATGCAAGACATACAGAGTCATCGTGATGCAAGTCCGAATCATCTGCGAGTCGGAGAAGGTGCGGTGGAGGGGGGGTTCGTGCCGTGCCTGCCGCGGGTTGATGATCACGACCTGGAAGGTGCTACCTCGCTGCTTCCTATTTGGTCTTGGATTTCTCATCACGTCCTCTCGCCACTCGGTGCATCCCGGCGGCCGTGAGTCGTGATGCCGACCGTCCCGTCATGGAGGAGACTGGCCTCTTCCTCTATAAAAACAACCATGACCAGACCAGGTAGCAGGTAGTCGATCGCTCTTCCTTCCCTGACCACTCTATCATTCGCACTCCCCCCCATCCCCCCAACATACTGATTGACATGGCAGACACAACCATCTCTCCATCGACTCCTTCTGATCTTGGACATCTCGTTCTGCCCAGGGCAGTCGAGAAGCATGCGACAGAGCATCCCCATGACACCTTCATGCTGACCCCTCGGTCGGCCGACTTGTCGAGAGGCTACAGGAGCATCAGCTACCGTGATCTCGCCCACGCCGTCGACGGCCTGGCAAGATGGGCCCAATGGGCCATAGGGGTCGATCACAGGGAGGAAACGATAGCTTATATTGGCCTGAACGATCAGCGATATTTCACCACCGTCACTGGATTGATGAAGGCGGGATACAGAGCGAGTTTGAATCCTTCTCCGTCCTCCCGAGCGGGCTACTAATGCTGGCGCAGACAATGCTACCATCGCCCAGAAACTCGAGAGAGGGTCAGGCATCTTTGTTCCGAGCGACGGGTTGCAGGTTCCTCCTGCACAGCGAGGGCATGGAGACTTTTGTCGAGACGATCAAGGAAGCTGTTCCTGGACTCACGACGGTCCAGGTTGAATCGTGGGATCAGATGCTCAGACACGGCGAGGAACAGGATCGAGACGACCATCCATTCAAAGGCCGATACAGCAGTGCTGCGGATGCCAAAGTGCTGATCCTTCACACCAGTGGCTCGACAGGCTTGCCCAAGCCAATCTTTCTCACCAATGCCGCGATCGCTGTCAACCGCACTCACAGGTTCATTCCCGTGCCGGAAGGCCGACAGTGCGTGCAAGCACTCCTGTTCCCTGAGGGCAAACCCTTGTTCACCATGGCCCCATACTTCCATGCAATGGGTGGGTATTCACTAGCGCTACAGGAGAGGACGTAGCGGCCTTGAAGGCTAACACTACATCGCAGGTGCAATCGTATCTGCTGGTACTATTCTGAACAGAGGCTCATTAATTCAACTCCCTGCCGAACGACCGATCAATGCTCAACTCATCATCGATGTCATCAACGACACGAAGCCATGGTCTGGCATCTTTGCTCCTGCGATACTGGAGCAAGTAGAAGCGACATCAGGAGGTCTGGAGGCTCTGGGTACCCTGGAGAACGTCTTCTTTGGCGGTGCACCCCTCGCCCATGGCAGTGGCGACAAGATCAACACTGTCACCCGCGTGCAGACCATTATAGGCTCGACCGAAGCTGGACTGATCCCGAATCTCCTACCAGAGGACAAGGACGATTGGACTTACTTCGAGTTTGTGGAGGGCGCTGGCGTGCAGATGCAGCCCGAGGAGGATTCCGACTTGTTCGAAATGGTCGTCAAGAAGAAACCTGAGTACCTACAATGGCAGGGTGTCTTTGCCACCTTTCCTGACATTGACGAATGGCGCACGAAGGACCTGATGGCGCCTCATCCTTCGAAAGCTGGGCTCTGGACATACATTGGCCGGAAGGATGATTGGATCGTGCTGTCCAACGGCGAAAAGTTCAATCCTGTCGGATTTGAGAAGCAAGTAGACTCGCATCCCTTCCTCAAAGGCTCGATGGTGGTTGGGCAAGGGCGATTCCAGACAGGTCTGATCCTTGAGCCAGACTGGGATGTCTTGCCATCAGACAAGGACCCACATGAGCTTCTGGATGATGTATGGCCCATGATCGAGAAGGCAAACGCATCTGCCCCTGCTCATGGACGTGTGTGGCGGTCGAAAGTCGCTATTGCGAAGCGCGACAAGCCCTTCAAACGAGCAGCAAAGGGTAGTCTGGTGCGAAGGCAGACTGTGGAGCTGTTCAAGAATGAAATCGAGGCTTTGTATTCCAACGAGGGCAGCGATGATCAGCTTGGAAAGCTGGAGCCGGGCGCAAGCCTGTCAGATGTGGAGAATTTCCTTCGGAAAGTATTCAAGATCAAGGGTCTCGCCATTCCAGAAGACGCAGCGGATGACGCAGATCTTTTTGCTTATGGCACGGACTCGCTGCAGGTTCTGGCATTGTCTTCGACGCTGAGTCATGCCTGCAAGAGTGCGGGCAGAGGCACAGTATCTGCACGCGATATTTACGCCCACCCTACCATCGGAGGGCTGGCCAAATGGTTGCAGAGCAGTGGAGAGCAAGATGATCAGACTGCCGGTGGAGCAGAAAACAAGGAGGAGATTATGGCCAAGATGGTGGAGAAGTACACCCATGACTTGCCAAGTTTTCCAGCAGCGCAAGTCAGCGATCGACCAGAGAAACACACGGTTGTCGTCACCGGTTCGACTGGATCCTTGGGCAACTATATTCTCCAAGAGCTCATTGCGAATCCGACGGTCGCAAGAGTGTACTGCCTGAACCGCTCTGCTGATGCTGAAGCACGGAACCGGAAGAGCTTTGATGAGCGCAAAGTCGCCACAGACTTCTCGAAAGTCACATTCTTACACACGGACTTCAGCAAGGAGCTCTTTGGCTTACGAAAAGACGTCTATGATACGATGTTGCAGCAGGTTGACATCTTCATCCACAATGCCTGGGCGGTTGACTTCAACAAGGCTCTGGAGTCGTATGAAGCTGTACACGTCGCAGGCACAAGACGATGCGTGGACTTCAGCTTGGCGTCTCGGTACAGGGCACAAATCGTCTTCATCTCGTCCATCGCGAGCGTCGGCAACTGGCTATCGAAGCACTCGACCTCGGATTTCGTCCCCGAGGTTCTCATGGAAGATCACTCTCTCCCGATACCAGGTCAGGGATACGCAGAAAGCAAACATGTTGCCTCCATCATCCTCGCCAAAGCTTCGGAAAAGGCCGGTGTGCCGTCTACCATTGTCAGGACAGGACAGATCGCGGGTCCGAGCGAGGAAGGCATGGTCTGGAACAAGCACGAGTGGCTACCATCTATCGTAATTTCAAGCCGAGCCATGGGCATTGTGCCAGAGAGGCTGGGCAACCAAGACTTGGTCGACTGGGTTCCACTGGACCTGGCAGCTAGGACTGCGGTCGAGGTATCACAATCGAGAGCAGAGCAACTCATTAAGGCAAGCGCCGACAGTGTCACCGTTGCTCACCTCGTCAACCCTCGAACAGTGTCTTGGTCTCAACTCGTCCCAGCGGTCCGAGAGGCGATCCAGAGGAACACAGGGCGGGACGTGCAAGTCGTGCCGTTCAAGACTTGGCTGAGCAAGTTGAAGGCCATCGAGCCGACGACGGAAAATGCCGAAAAGATCCCCGGTATCAAGTTGATCGATTTCTATGAGGGCTTGGCGAGGGAGGGCGCGGGTCTGCCGAGATTGGCTACGGCTCAGACGGCGAAGTCGAGCAGGACGTTGGCGAGTATGAGGGCTGTGGACGAGGAGATGTTGAGGACTTGGATGGGGCAGTGGTGGGATTAGGTCGGGCTGATCGAGGCCCCAGCAGCTGGATTGATGCTTTCCGGAGAGGGCGCTAGGGTGGGCCCGCGAAAAACGATAGCCCTTACGCGATCAAGAAAATAGACAGACCGACACAAATCTAGTCGCTAAAGGACAATGATTCACCGCATTCGGCACCTTGCAACGCTTGAGAGAAGAGATGGGGTCTCTCCTCTGCTTTGCGAATTTGCGATATTCCGTTAAGGGGAATCTGAGGCGATGAATAAGGTAATGCGGCTCTCGGAGCAGTGCTCTTTGCAGAATCAGCGAAACGATTGACGCTCAAGCGCATTTATTGAGTGCGATGGGACGCTGCTTGTAGAAAATCTTAGAACTGAGGAAGATCGCATCGTCGGCGGAAATCGATCCCCCGACTGGGGTCCAGACGGGGAAGGGTGGGAGGGCCATCGTGATGGAGGTGCTGGTGCGAGCACATGCACCCGGCAGAGACTATCAAGGTGCACCAAACCACATGAAGCATCAGAGTGTTCACAACCTGAACACCAGCCGCCGGCACCTCGCCCGTGTAAATCCCCCTCTCGATCATCCTATCCGGCAAGAGCACAAGTAGGTGGCCCCACGACACCCATGACCGACGAGCGCAAGACGGCCCGAGGCCGTGAGCTTCTCCTGCGCCCGCATAGCGCTGTCAGGAGAAGGACGTCGCCGGCAGGACACCCGAGGAGCGTAGGCCTCAGACATCATAGAGCTGATCGTCTACAATGCATAAAAGGAAGAGCACGATCAGGTGTCGCGGATCTAGCGAGTCTCGTTCTTTGTCAAGGACGAAGCGCTCTTATGAAATGGAGCTCGTCACTGGTCGGGCTTGCGGATGCCTCGCCGCTCCCGAGTCATGGCTCTAGAGCACATCAGTATTTGTGGATTCGACTATCGAGCCTGTCTGTCCGGGCGGGCTGTGATAGTATGTGTTTGGAATTTGAACGGATGTACGAGGGCGGGCTGGCTGCTGAGTCTGTGCCTAATCAATCCCATACATCGAGGCGATAAGATGTGGACCATCAACTATTGGTGCAGTACTGGTGGGTGATGACTGGCGTCAGTTCACTACGAGCCAAGAGTACTACTAATGAGCGTGCGACTAAAAGGCTACCGTATGCGTTGAGCGCCGGGCGATGATTCTCGCCACACCGGTTGACCAACCGATGCCGGACCACCGCTGCTCAAGCCCGCATTGGCAACGCAAAGAATCCTGATCCCATACTCTCATCTTCGCTCAAGCCTGCGAACTGGACCTGAATCAGAGAGGGAAGCAGCTATGTATCCTTGCTGCGTCGTCGCACCAATATTCCTGCCGGAGATCGATCGAGCATCACCCTGAGGACACATCGCAACACATAGATTCTCATGACTCTGATGTGTTTGAAATATCGAAGCGCTGGCGACAGCGACAGAGATTTGCCAGTCTCAGACACTTTTCAACCCGATGACATGGCCCGGTGGGGACGGCGCGCCTTGGGTCTCTGCCGAGGAGCCAGGCACAAGATCGGGGCCACGGACACCTTCGCTGAGACCTGGGCAGCAGATCCGTGACGGCGGCGCGGGGGCGCCTGGACAGAATAAATCGGCACAACTTCCCCGGTGGACTCCCGTCGACGACGCACACACACCATCACGGGGCGCCACGACCGACGAGATCCGACAATGCATCTCCTGGCCCCCGCACTGACCTTGGGGCTGCTCCTGTCCAGCGCCAATGCCGAGACCGTCTGGACGACGGGACTGACGTCTTGCGCGAAATACACGTGGTGCCGCTGCCTCGACGCCACCACCCGAGCGCGAGACGACGAGATTTCCAGCAAGGCTTGTACCCTCATCGACGGCACCAGGGGTCATACCTTCGGGGGGGATCCGGATAAGGGGGCGTGCAGGAAGCCCAAGGGCGATGGCGATGCGTTTGTGAAGATTGACAACTGTGGGTGGGAGAAGGCGTGTCGGGAGGCGGGCAATGATGATACTAGGTATTATCAGCAGTGTTGGTGAAGCTGAAGATCGATCAGGCTGTGGGCTGGACTGGCTGTGTGTACCTGTGCTGCAGGTGGGATCCTTCGATACTGCCATCGCATCGTCGAAGCAGCTGGCTTGAGGCCAAGGAGTCCCACAGACGCGCAGATCTCTGGGAGGGGATGGAAAGTTGGTACGGATCATGAAATCGTCGAAGTTGCTGTGATGCATGAGATGTACTTCCCCAGACCGGGATAAGGGTTATCGCTCGTGATCCCGGCCAACAGACCATTTCATCCGTGATTGCAATCGAACAGATCTCAGAGCTTGTTAAAGACCTGTTTGCGCATTATCTACACAGGACACATTACGTGCTGATTTTTAGCATCATCACGTCAACATGCCACTGGTCGCACTTTCTCAGCCAGCCTGGTACAGGCCGAGCGCGACAACATGCGGGTTGAGCAAGCTGATGTTGAACGGCGTGATGGCAAGCTCATCGGTGTCGACCAACGCCACGAAGGCCGTCCCGTTCAGTGCCGGGTCGCCCGAGTACACGGTGCTGTGTGGCTGATAAGTGAAGCCGCTGTTGCTGCCCGTCTTGACCAATGGCGTGTAGGTCAAATTGAACTGCCCCAACCAAGCCGCGAATTGCGGCTCACCAGCCTGAGTCGACGTGACGTAGGAGTCGTTCGGTCCGACGTACTGGCCTGGCGCGTCCCAAGTGAAGGTGACATTCTTCCCCGGGAACGACAGAGGGTCGTACTTGTCCTGGGAAATGGCTGGCCAGCACGACTTGCCGGTCTCGTTGGTCTTGAGGCAGTTGTCGTCGCCGAGAAGCTCTTCGTCGTAGATGCCTGGGTCGCCCGTGCGGTTGCCAGTGGTCTCGTATGCGCCAGTAAGGTTGGCGTTGATCCTGGCCGAGGATTAGCTTCATGTCCATGGCGCCTAAGGAGGTGACGTATACTCACCTGTTTGCGTTTGGCTGACTGACAACGTGCAGGCTTGGGAAGTTTTGCCAGACGACACGAGTGTCGTTGGATGGGCAGGAGGCGATGTATTGCGAGATGAAGGTCCAGTGCCAACTCTGCGGGATGCCAGGGGCGAACTACTTCAGGTCAGTATATCTTTATCCTAGCTATGATGATGGAATACTCACCCAGATGGGCATCGGGTGAAGACCAAGCATTTGGCGGAAGACAGACACCTGGCGGGCCTCGATAGCCTCAGCCTGCGTCAGCAGTCCCGCACACTCACGGCAGTCCAAGTGCGGCATGAATCCCCAGTTACCGGCCTCTCCCCAGCGGGTCATCTTGGCCATGAAGTCGATGTACTCGCGGACGTTGGTGAACGGGTAGTCGTACTGGCACTGCTTTGGCGCAGCCTCCCAGCCCAGCATATTGGCGACCAGCGTAGCATGGCCGGCTTCCTGTATAGCCATGTACTCGAGCAGGTCACGATCCGCCTTGGTGAAGCCCGCCTCGATGAAGTCCTCCTCGCTGTAGATGCCTAGCCCGTAGTGGAAGAGGTCGAGTTCCATCAGTTCTTGGTTGATGCCGAGCGCGAGCGATTCAAAATCATGGTCGGATTTGACCTGGTACACTGGTGTAGCATCGTACCCGATACCACCCCACGGCTGGTAAGGGATGACCTCTGGGTTTTGCAGCTTGCCATTCGTGTTGTAGTAGGTCTGCTGCGGTGGTTTTGGAGCGATGGTCGAAGAGAGTGTGGTGCTGGCCTGCTCGGCGCCGGTCGTGGTAGGCGTTCCGGTGAAGGGGCCATGGGTAGTGATTTCTGTCGTAGCAGAGGTATAGAGATCGTTGCCGATGTGTAGTCCGGCGCCTATGGGGGCGTAGGCAGTGGAGGTCGTAGCAGGGGCGGATGCAGCAGAAGTCGGAGCACTGTATCCGGAAGGAGTGGCGCCTGCCAGGAGGCTGAATGCAACATCGAACACTGGGGCCATGGTGAAGAGGGTCCAGAGCTTGTTCGACAGGTGGACCATCATGCCGGACCTGGGACCGCGTAGATATATGCTGCAGGCAATGATGCGCGCTCGACAACATTTTCGGCTTGCCGTCACCGTGTGATCAGAAGTCACCCCCACCACTCGTCTAACATGCGGGCTACGATGGGCGCTGCTTCATCCGGCCATGTCTAATACAGAGATTTGATTCGACGGAGACCACGCATGCGGGCTCCAACCCCTAGTTCGCAGGCATTCGCCGTTGACGCAGCCCTGATTGAGAGTGACGTGAAGCTGACAGCAAGCAGCATAATACTGCCCGGTTCGTGTAGGTCTTTCGCCATTGTCCTTGTTATTACCGACATTATGACACGGACGGCAGCAGCCTACGGTAGACTTGTGATTTCGAAGCGGCTTTTAATAAACGTCAGTCTTATGCCAGCAAAGTACGTAGGTAGGCGTACATGGGGGCAACGGCAGTCCATCAACAAACAACGGGAAGCACTGCTCGGTGAGGATTGCTGGTCCGGGAAATATCAGACCACGAACAAGATGTGCTATCACACGTCAAGCAGACGTGAGCTCGACGAAAAGAACATGAACCTGCGGGCATGCTTGCGCAGATCCACGGTCACGTGCGCGCGTCTGAGACTTGGCGCAGCGGTGACGATCTGACTTCTACAACTGACACTCGTCAGGACCCAGACTCTCGCCGTCTCGGTGGAGAGTCTCCGATCCTCGTATGACCTGCCTCTACGGAGGGAAATTGTCATCGACACTTAGCTAAGAGGCTCGAGATTCAATCAACATACAGTCCACTCGAATTCCTGCACCAGATTGAACAGCCCGATTTTGGTTTACTAGTGCCCAAAACGATGATGCAGGACACCAAGACTCTGTGCATCCCGAAGCAGACATCGGCTGGACGCCGGTGCCAGGCCCTAGGCTCTGCCTGACACTTGTCGCTGCTCCAACACCCAAAGCACCTGTTCCACGTACAGACCTGGCCTTCTGATGATATCGTCATGTCCGACATTCAGCCACTGCACGTATTTCCTCGATTTCTCGACATTCGTCAACCGCAACTGTGCAGCCGCCACGATGTCCAAGAACAGACCGAATCTCTCAATGAAGTGCAAGGCCTCTCCACGTTCTACTTCTGTGCCTTGTCCTCGTTGTAGCCCTGCATCGTAGAGCCTCCGATAGTCGAGAGCTGGGTTGCAGCAGATCACGACGAGCGGACATGGACCAAGGGCGTGATTTTGAAACTGCTGAGCTTGCGCCAAAGCCCATGCGGATCCACGGTTATCCTCTGCCTTTGCAGCAGCTTGGGTGCGCTGCACTGCCTCTAGCAGCTTCTCCCACTCATCGTCCGTAAGCGCGGACTCATTACGCAGGTTCGTAAGCTCTGCAAAGTCGAGTCCCGCACCGACCGCTTCCAAAGACGGATGTGGGATCTTGGGCTCATGAAGGGCGAGCATAAGCTCCGAAGCTGTGTCTGCTAAGACCATGCCGGTCACTGATCCCCCTGACACAGCTTCCAGGAATGCACGAGCGCAGATGCCACCATAGGAATGTCCTACGAGTACGTAAGGAGGACCGACGCGAATGACAGCGAGGAGGTTCTTCAGATCTTCAGCGGCCTGCTGAGCGGTCAGCGTCGCATGCGGCCCTCGCTCACTTCGATCATAGCCTGAACGATCATGGAAGTAGACTCGAGCGTGTTCGCCGAGCAAGCGTTGAAGCCGGATATACATAACTGCAGGCGCACCGCCACCACTGAAGAAGAGGACAGCGGCATCGCCTGGTTTTCTAGGTCGTCCGCTAGAAGAAACATGTAATTTGTGCGAGCCAATATGGACCATGTCGTGGCGATCCTCAGTCTCCCAGGGGTTATTGCTTGACAGTACCATGATGGCCTGACATGAGAAGCTGCTAGGAAGTCGATGTTCACGTTTTGCCCAGGAGGAAATGCAGTCTGTAGGGTATAGAGGAGGCAAACACGGACGCCTTAGAGGAGGCCAGGATGCCTGCACGGTCAGTGAATCTCAAGCCACCTCATGCACAAAGTCGTCAGCGTATCTTGTACTTGCATCTCCCATCAGTCAATCAATCGGTTGACTTGTTGTTATTCTTAACGGTTGCACCACCGAGACCGTTGATTGGTTGACAGTGTGACGGGAAGACTCAGCGCTAACNGAAGTTAGGTCTTGGCATCAGTGCTGATGTTTGGGCTTGTGCTCCAACTTCCAACATCCATCCGTTCATCGTCCCTACAAGAAGCAAAAGATGGTGGAGCCAATGATGAATAATAGTGTCTTTCTGCTCGACGCGTCTGGCGTATACGCGCATGACTTTTCATTCGATTATGGGCTTAGCCGTCGGCAAGTCTTGGAGATCAAAAGGCAAGTGTTCGGGGCCCTCAAATGCTTCTTGAGACCATCCCGACATCCATAGTATGGGACACGGATGATGCGCAACCTCGATATCATAGGCAGATGCGCCTCTTCATGTTCCATCGAGAGTCCTAGTGCCACATTCACGGCCTTTGGGTCTGTCCGCACGTATGGTCTCAGCAGAAACTATGAGAGCCCGGAAAGGACAGCGAGGCAGAAACAGGGACACTTCCTACCTCCTACATAAGGCTCGATGAAGCAGTCCCGCAGGCCCGACTGCTCGAATCTCCCATGCATATTCTAATGTCTGGGCGCTCGGGATGCGCATATCAATTGGAGTTTACCACATCTTTTAGGACTGTCTATTATGTCGAATGGATCACATCCGACATGTCGCCTATCTCCACCAAGTGTATAGGTGTGTACCAGAATCGGGTCGTCTGGAATGCGGACCGGCATATTTGTATGCACTCTTATTACACGCCATTAGCGCGAGATGCTGATTTTCCTCCCCACTGCGTCGACGATTGCACATCGACTTGGTCAAAGGTCAAGCACCGCATATGCGGGTCACCATGCCATGCGGCGCCCTCTTCTCGTTGTGCATCTGGCTCTTGTCCAGTATCCCTACGTCAGCCCAGACTGTCTCGACATCGACTTCACAATCATCCTCGGACTCGACCAGTTGGGTCACCATCACAGAGTACGGCACATGCGCCCGGCCGCCGAGAACGGCCTTGATCTATACCGCGGGAACAAGAGTTTGGACGATAACGACTGCACCATCTTCTGGACAGGATGCTGGAGCCAGTGAAAGTCAGAGCTCGAGCGGAACGAGTCAGGCAGATTCGACGGACTCTACAGCTCTTCCGCCAACGGATGCAGCGCCTGCGACAGGCTCTGCTTTTCTTTCGGCAACGGCTGGGCCAGATTCGATGGGAAGTTCATTGGCTTCTTCAGCAGGTAACGGCGGATCTTCTTCCGCGGCGTCTCATTCTTCGGCCGCGCAAGCAGAGACGAAGTCGAGCCAGCTCACAGTGCCGGGATCCTCTATCAGTGGAAGTATGATCACTTATGGGTCCATATCGTCGGGCCTCACTACAACGGTCTACGGATGTGGTAGCGATTTTGCAAGCTATACTGCGACCTCGTATATCACCATAACTGCAGCATCTTCCCAGACGAGCGCCATTTTCACCAGTGGGACCTCGGGCGATGCTGCATCGTCCGGCGCAGCTAAGCAATCCACAAGCGGGTTTCCTAGCGCACTCCCATTATCCTGCTCTGCCACAGTCACCTCGTACATTGCATCGTCGGGTGCCAACGCGGCAGTTTTTGTTTCAACCACGACGGTATGGGCAAGTCAAAGCTTGGCCACGACATCGTACATCACTATTCTTCGAAATGTATCAGCCTGCGTGGCTGCAACGAACCCACTGTCCTCTGCACTGGGTTCCACAGCCCCCTCAGGAGCTTTGGGGCCGAATGCCACGTTCAGCACCGACATTGATGGCGACAGATCGACCTGTCCTTCCTCTGGCTCAGTGGTACCAAGCACAGTGACCGTGACTCGCTTGACGGCTTTCAATATCACTCTAGATCCCTCCACAACGACTGTCACGTCTTACATTGGCAGTCCGGCGGTTTCCAATAGTCCTGTTAACGCGTCTATCAGCACTCTGACAATAACTGCCTACGTATCGGATGTATCCTGCCCTGCACTAGGATCTACATCAACGCCATCCCCGTCAACTGCTGCTGCGGCCACGCAGAAGCCGATCGTAGCGAATGCTAGCTCGCTTGCGGGCAATTCCAACTCGAGCCCGAACGTCACGGCCCAAGTTGTATCACCTGGGCAGAATGCTCCCGTCACGCCAAGCAACACAAACTCGAGCTTCCTGCTCGTCACATTTGGCAACACCACGACTCAAAGTGGAGGATCGGTGCGCAAGAGACAGTCCTCCGCTTCTGGAGGCTCGACATACAACGCCACGCAAAGCTTCTCTGCGACGGAAGGAGGGATTTATGAGATCAGTGCCGACGCGGCAGATGCACAGAATGGCAATACATCCCCAGACTGCGCCTTGACGATATGTGTCAATGATGACTGCGGCCCGTCCAATCAGCTCACTGAAGAGACCGAGACGTATAATTACAATTGGACTACGGATGCTTCTGGCTCGGAGCTGGCCATCTTCAGCATAACATGCTCTGGCCAGGCTTATGTCGCTTTGTCGAATGTTGTCATCACACCAGACCTTTCCAGCAATACAACAAGCTCGTCTTCGGCATCGTCCGGCGTGTCCAACTCAGCCTCATCAACGCCCATGGTCACCACATCCATCTACCTGACGACGACGCTGCCGCCGCAGACGTATACAAAAAGCGGATACAATGTTACGGCCACCGAGACTGATGTCGCCACGAGTTACATTCCCACAATTGAAGTCTCAACGTACGTCTATTCGATGACGACTACGCTTCCGCCGGCCACGACCACCTACTATATCACGCAAACTACTCGAATCCCTGGCAATACCTCCTATCTCCCAGCCAATACGTCGTATGTCTACCAGACATATACTTTGACCTCTACTCTGCCCGCATCGACGAGCATTATTTACAATACGGTCACCACTCAACTTTCGGCGAAGACTTCGATTGCTACTACGACTCTGATTCAGGTAAGCCGCATTTCATTCTAAGCATCAGGCGCCAATTTCATCATTGTGCAAATGGGAGCATTGCCGAGAGCCTTTCCAGAGGCAAAGCATTTAAGCCGGTTGGGTCTCTGCATAATATGTTGGCTGGCCGAGCTGTTGGTCGATTCATGACGGTCACCATTCCGTCATTAGACGCGAGCGCCACGACTGCTCCAACGGGCAAACATGTTAGCAAGAATTGGCGTAGGGTCGGCTGACGCCTATTTCTTATTGCGATGCGCTCGGAATGCTTTAAGAGCTCAGACGTGCTTGATATAGGCGTCAAAAGGAGAAGTAGAAAACGACGAAATCGCTAGATCTGACTTTTAGCCACCTGTATTGCGTCGTCGTCACGGAACGGCTTTGCCTCCTTGCGACTTAGTAGCATATTGCTGACTTGTTACGTGCCAGACCGAAACTACCGTACTTCCGCAATCGACGACCATCCTCTACGAGACGGTGACGAGTCAAATTCCGGCAAATACATCTTATGTTCCTACGACCCAGGTGCAGACTTACACAACCACGACTGTGATCTACAGGAATGTGACCACAAAGCTGCCTGGCAATACTTCATATGTCCCTGTCACTCAGGTCCAGACACTGACAACGACGACTGTTCTTTACGGGTAGGCCAGCATGATTTCTCCGAATTTGGGCACGCAATTGCAGCAAGAGAACCTCGATGTAATAGAGAGGATCCTCCTCCAATCGTCCCGATTCAGTGGTGAGATTTATAGTTTCGAATGTGCAGCAGTCTAACATCCGTTGCTAGGACCGTGACAAGTCAATTGCCAGCAAATACCAGCTATTTATGGTCGACAGTAGTGCAAACCCTCACCTCAACTCTTCCGCAGTCAACCACCGTCCTGTACACGACCGATTTCGAGACGACGACATATTACACTACCATGGTATCCTCGCTGCCGCAGCAGACTCAAACCTATAATATCACGAACGCCCTCAACCGCACGATCACGGCAACCACGTCTCTGGCGGCCGAGACTTTTACCTTCAACCAGACACTGACGTCGACCCTACCAGCTGAAACTCGGTTGGTCAATAGGACTATTGTTTCCACAGAGCCTGCCCAAACAACGACTCAAAACAATACAGTTACCGCCACGACGTCTCTGCCGGCCCAGACCACGACAATTGATCAGACGGTCGTCTCGACCATTGTGACTACGTACACCAGTAGTTATCTCATAACAACCGCAATTGTTTCGATGGCCCCAGGTGCGTACTCAGGTCTGGTTTCGTCAACGCACACTCTCTATTTCAAAAGTTTCCTTCAGGCGACGCATAGTGGACAGTCTCAAGGGTCGTGGGATTATCCGCCTCACCAGGTCTGCCAGACAAGGTCCACAGAAGGGCACAGCTTCGATTTGGCATACACGGCATGAGAGGGTATCTGCAATCGTTGGATCAATGATTCAATGCTCTATTTATCTATGGCTCTTGCGCTCCATGCAAGCTCATGGCACCGAATCTGGCCATCCACGCTCATGCCACGGAGTTCATTGCTCTCCTCATATCATAAGCAGGCTAACAATGCGCTAGGCACGATCATCACCACAACCTCCGTTTCCAACTCGCCCACCACGGTCGTTAGCACGCTGTACGTCACGAGGAATGTCACCCAACCAGCAAGCACCGCAACGACAATCCTTCCAGCCTGTAAGCTGCTCATAAATGCTTGACAACCAAGCAATGAAACCACTAACCGCACACTTTAGCGACTGTCACTAGTACACTTCCGGCCAGCACGAATAACGTCACGACCGTCTCAATGTGAGCGACTCAGCTATATCTAATTTCTGTTTCCGTGCTGAAAGCTCAGATACGTCACAACGTACGTGAGCAGCTATCCGATCACAACGACGATCGTCTCAACAGCGCCTGGTAAGTAATCCTTGCTTGGAACGCATGTGGGTTCTATTGAAGGACGGTCTGGCCATGATATTTAGAAATTCTTCTCACTATGACAATTAAAAGTCCCTCCCGAGCACCGGCAGCATCTCACGTACGGGACCCACTGCTAATTCAAGACAGGGACCACCATAACGACGACGACGGTATCCTACTCGCCCACGACCGTTTCGACGACTCAATATGTCACCTTGCCTGCGAGTACAGCGACTACGACCTCTATTCAACCCGCGGTCACGCAGAGCGTCACCCAGTCTACAACTATAGTCTCGACGTGAGTTCGTCGTGCCCTCGCATATCTGCTTGGCTAACCAAATCAGCTATGTAACAACCTACACGACGAGTTTCCCGGTAATTACTACTATCGTATCGACTGCGCCTGGTAAGTTTGCATTCGTGCTGGCCGTTGCCAATATATCAGGAAGCCTCCAATGCTGTCCAGCTTTCGTCGCTCTTTAGCAATTCGCGCATAGTTGTCTTCGTTCCGAGATGACCAAAGCCTGGTGCAAGTAGGACTATCGGCCTACCGAACTATGATCAGCTTGGGCCATGGATCGGTAAACTAAGCTCCACGACAGCCGCATGCAGTATGAACAGCGCTCACACTTTCTCCTGTATCACCTTGGGACTCTGGTAGATCCTCGACCTATGCCCTGGCTTCAACATCGCTCAGTCTAAGGCAAATGAGCCCAGACGCTTGGTGCTGGTTTGTTGGCGGAATGTCTTCGTACTAAGAGTGGCCTGTGTCCGCTTCTAATCGACCAAAGGAAGTTAGGGCCGTGAGTTCTCGACTGACTTGCTATCAGGCACGACAAGCACAACCACTTTTGTCTCGTACAGCACTTCAACTGTTTTGAGCACCGTATACGTGACTTTACCAGCGAGCACGGCAACAAGCACGCTGCCACAAGCAACGCAAACCTTGCCCGCTTCGACAGTCACCTCAACGCTACCCCAGGCGACAACTACCTACAGCTACCCGTATAGCGTGACTGCCACTGCTACGACTTCGATTTCGCCGATTACCACGACCTACAGCTATCCAGTGACTTATGTGAGTATTGGAAACCATTGGATCGTGAGTGGCTTCTGACGAGTTCGACAGACCACCATTCAGCCGGTAAGTGCAGCTTTATTGTATGCTGCCCAGAAGTATCGCCTCTCTCTGCGCCTTCGATTTTCATGGACGCTGTCAAAAGATCACGAGCTCTTTCCTCACGACCGGCCGCCTGAGCTCGATGCTGCTCGGTTCACCAGCTGTGGGTAAAACCAAGCGGAAGCCAAAGACTTCGTCGTCCGGCAGAATGCAATTGCTTCCTCAATCGCTCGAACCCCGATAGACGTTTCCGTGAAATCAGCTTGGTAGCCTGGGACAGTCATGAGCTTGAATTTCTGGCGTCTCAATACCTTAGCATTGCGCTCAATCGATGCATCGATGGTGAACAGACTCCCGGAAGCAGCTCTGCCAGCCAGCCGATCATTGGAATCTTGGGCCCTCCTTCACATCTGCATGGCGCTCAGCGGAATTCGAGATGCGAGGTTCCTGCGAATATTCTTCTCCGAAGAACAGATTGCTCTCCAAGAATTTCAGAACTCATTCGCTCAGGGGAGCAGCATTGCACAGTGTTGGATCTTCTATTGGATTGGCTGCTTTCTGGGCTCGTATGGTATGACCAGACCTGCTGACCGTGATCCGCAGGCATCTACAGTGACGCAAACCTCCGTGACCACATATACTACTTCGCTCGTCTCCTCCTACACCACATCTGTCCCAATCACGATAACGACGACAGCTTCGGCCAGTACGACGACCTCTATCTCGTACTCTACGTCCATAGTCTCGACCACGATTTATTCGACTGTCGTTAGCACCTACACGTACACCACTAGCTACCCGTACACGCTCCCTCGGGCAACTGAGACGGTGCGTAGACTCCCGCACATGATCTTGCTCTGTCAGCTGACATTCCTTACAGGATACTGCAACAACAACTCTCAGTGTGACACAGACCACCAGCTACCCGTATACCTTGCCTCAGGCAACGCAGACCGTACGTCTTGTTGTTTCAGGAATGTTCCCCTGCCAGGACTGATGCTCAATGTTCGGCAGAATACCGCGACGTCGACGTTGAATGTCACGCAAACCACGAGCTACCCGTATACCCTGCCCCAGGCAACGCAGACCGTACGTATCGTTATTCCAACGATGTTCTGTTCAAGACCTGACGCTTAGTCTTTTACAGAATACCGCAACTTCGACGTTGGATGTCACACAAACTTCTAGCTATCCTTATACGATCACTGCCACGTAAGTGCATCCTCGCAATACTTGGTGTCAAACCCAACAATTGGGACAGATGCTCCACATTAATATAGCTCCAAGAGGAACCCATTCCAATGCTCGTCGAAAGCCGAGAAGCTTGCTTGACGCTCGATGTCGTCGGGAAACCGCTTCTGGTCACTCCCTACCGATCATCGCAGGAGGCACCCCAGATCGCAGAGTCCTATGCGATCAAGCCCGAGTGCAAGCGAAGCTGTGAGATCGATGCAAGCCTGTCTCAGGGCAGCAGACACTCTTCTCATCGATGCTTGATGCAATCAGGTCCAGCTGAACCCGAATTTCTGCCAGTCTGCATAACATTTTAACCACGCCATGCTAATGAACAAATTAGAGCTACTACCACCGCTTCGCCATCCTACCAGGCCACCTCTACAACCACGATTACCGGGACTTCCACCTCTACCACGACTCTCGGTATTACGGTGACCAGCTCATCGCAGCGCCCGGTGACCACCACTCTACAACTCACCCAGACGACTTCATATGGGGTGAGTATTTCTTCGATCTCTCAGCAGTGCCATCGGGTCATGGTCCTATCCCTCTATAGCCCAAGCGACAGGCTTGCGGGTCAGTCATCTGAAGGTAGATTCGGCGCTATTGATGAACAATCATTGAAGCTTGACTGGCTCATAACCTCAGGATGCTCAACAACCGATCAGGAGTTCGGTCGGCTAGCCTTCCACTTGGAGCTCTGTGGCTCCGTCATTCCTTTGACAAAGTCACATTCTTTGATCGAACCCAGGCATTACGGGATGGCGTCTATGCTGCCGCTTGGCTGCAGCTGACGGCCATCGCTGGCTTATTTCGAAATAGACAATCGCTGACTGATCCTGCCAGGTCACCTATACCCAAAATGTGACCCAAACACAAACCATGTCGCTCCCACCGCAGACGCAGACCAGCCTGATAACAACCACTACCGTTTACTCAACTTCTTATCCGGTCACGATAACAGCCACGACTACCTCTGTCTCCGGAATAACGATCTACTCAACGTCCATCAGCTATGTCCCGACCGTAAGTGGCATTCGCAACACGACTGATGCGTTCCCGCAAGACTGACTCTATTTCTAGACTGTTACAAGCACCTACACTGTTACTAGCACCTCGGCATATCCGAGTACTTACTACGTGACATATGTGAGTGCGAGGCATTATCCGTCCATCGATTCATGGCTGACGAAACCGCTTTCAGACCAGCGTACAGCCTGTGAGTACTGACCCCTTGTCTGCAAATCTGCTATATTGGAGTGTTGCCTTGGATACGGACTCTGAAGCCATTTTCGATCTTGCTCGAGTCTTCGGTCTTCATACTTGCCTTGCTACGCTTGGTCTGGACGCTCTCTGCTCCTCACACCATTTAGCAACAGATCTCGAGAGCACGCAGTACTCTCGCCGGACTGTCAGATCAGCTTTGACCCTGCGTTCGCGACTGGATTCCGCAAATGAGCGAGATTCCTATCGAATGAGACATCGTCAATCCTGGATTGCGTTTGGAGGCGCCTGAGGTATCAGCCTCGACCTGATACTATCGCAGCCTGCATGGACGATGCTCCAGAACTGTAAAATCGAACCAGTTGCAGCTCCGGCGCTTACGATACCGCTGGATCTTCATACTGACGCCACAATCAAACCAGGCATCTACGAGCTACGTCACCTCTACCACCACTCTGACCCAGACCACGACTTCGATCTCAGTCCAGCCGGCATCCACTGTGGTGTCAACTTACGTGACTATCGTGGTCAGCACTCAGCCAGCCTCGACGCAGTACATAACTTCTACGCTGCCGCCACAAACCAGCACCTACGTCTCGACGTACACTACCACGCAAATCGTCACCTACACTAGTGTCCAGCCTGCCTCGACAGCGTATATCACGAATACCGCTACGTAAGCCTGCCTGCCATTCATTTGTCGGCGATGTCGATGAACGGGCGTGAATTTCTTAGATGAGAGTGTCGGCTAACATCTGCCAGTGCAACAACCACACTTCCAGCCTCCACGATCACGAATACAGCTACGTAAGTGTTTCTGCCCTAGCAGCATCAAGATTTGGCCCTGTTTCCCTGTGCTATCCCGCACCCATTTCACCGCAAAGTCATGCCGGCGGACGCTCCGTCGTCCGCAGGACTTCAGCGCGCCTGCGCAGCCGCGTGTGCCCTAAAACACCTCGCTCCTATCGCCCTACACGGCGTCAAGCCACACCACCAAGCTCAGCCGCAGCCCGCACAAACCGCCTTCGATCCAGCTCAGCAAATTGACTTCTCACAGTTCCACGCCCCCGCGAGCGACTCAGACCCTCACAACAGTCCATACCGTCACCACGTCTGTAGCTATATTACTACCACGCAATCTGCAAGCACCTTGACCTCGACAGTGGTGTCTTACTCCACGACCACCTATGTGACCACGATCATCGGCACTACCACCAGGCCTGCCTCGACCGTGACTGCTACCCAGACGCAGACGACGACCTCATCGAGCACGCCGTCGATCATTCCGATTACGTTCGATGAGTTCGTTTCAACGATTTTTGGGGCAGAGGTGGTGAGTGCGCTTCCGCTCATGCCTCTTGATATGCCTCCGTTCTTAAAAGGCTTCATGCCGGCGCTTTTTCAAGAGGTTGGTGATACTGATGATTTGAAATAGTATGTTTACGGCTCTCTTCCGCAACTGGGCACTATGTCGGCAGGTGTTCAGATGTCCGCTGCCAACTACACTTCGACGAGCAACTTGTGGTTTATTACCATCAACGTCACGGCTGGTAGTAAGTCCATGCTTGTCTTTTCCAGCCATGATGCAATCAACGTCGCTGATCGCCGTCTTCTATAGCGAGCTTCACGTTCAGCTTTTACACCGTGGACTTGAATCAGCCAACGCGGAATACGGCGTCAACGAGTATGATCGGAGTCTGTCCAGCCTCATCGCCCCGCACCATTTGCTAACTCCATCCAAAGGCAACCCTTCATACTCCTATGTTGCACCACCATCCAGCGGCTCTCCAACCTTGACACACGTCTTGGCTCACGAACGGCACCACCGTGACCCAGACGATTAAAACAACATCCTCCTCCACCGTCTTCGAGAACCCCACCTGCATAACGACAGCAGCAAACTACGCCAACAACCAAACGTACATTTCGAACCCTGGCGCGAGGTTCAAAGTGGCCTGCGGCACGGATACATCCAGCAATGACTTGTCCAGCTTCCTTGTTGGAAACACGTTCAACAATTTTAAGTATTGCATAGATACCTGTGCGAACACGACGAATTGTGTCGGGGTATCGTTCGGGTCGGCCGGGACGGCTACCAATTCCTGTTATCTGAAGAGCGCGACGCCGACGGCGAGCACAGCGGTGGGGAACAGGAATGTGGCATATATCTGCACCGCTTGCTGATACGGTGGATCCTTTGTGATGTGGTCGGTCAGAACGCATGATTGAGCCAATGCCCGGAAAGGCTGTATACAGCAGCATGAGTCGACAAAGATAGAAGAGCAAGCTGCATGCACAGCGCAGCGGCATGATAGGGGGCCACCCCATTCAAGTCAAGCCCTTGGACATTTCGCTCGTCCTTACATCTCTGTGGGAGTGTAGAAGCTGGACATTCGCGATGGCCATCTTGCGACATGTAGCCAAGCATCTTTTCGATGTGCTGCCGCGTGTGAGTGTCTCATGCTTGTGCCGCGCTGAAAGTGTGCCGAAGAAGCTTCAGAGGTGAATGTGACGAGGCCTGGAGGGGGGAAGCCCATATGTATAACAAGGACGAGACGTTGATGGTGAAAGCAACCAATCTTTAATTAAATGTACACCAATAATCAATCTTCAACCAAATGTCCGATGTATACTCTCTCGGCTCGGGCTAACAATCTGCCGCACTGTCCCACATGGCAGCTGAGTCATGCAGATGTGCCGCCTCCAAAGGTGACTCTGACTTCCAGGACAAACTTCGACTTCTGGGAACATTCGCATTCGCAGCACACGACATCACGAAGGACTTCCAAAGAGATCGCATCTCGTCGAGTCGCACAGTTCATCTCACCACCGCCAACATGTCGCTCACCAACTGCCGCTTCTACGAGGAGCGCTACCCCGAAATCGACTCGTTCGTCATGGTCAACGTCAAGAGCATCGCCGAGATGGGCGCATACGTCAAACTGCTCGAATACGACAACATCGACGGCATGATCCTCCTCTCCGAACTGTCGCGCCGACGTATCAGGAGTATCCAGAAGCTGATCCGAGTGGGGCGGAACGAGGTCGTGGTGGTGCTGAGAGTGGACAAAGAGAAGGGTGAGTCCTGCCATGACGCCAGCAATCTCCCCGGCTGATAGACATATGCAGGCTACATCGATCTGTCCAAGCGCCGCGTCAGCCCTGAGGACATTGTCAAGTGCGAGGAGCGGTATAATAAGAGCAAGATGGTCCACAGCATCATGCGGCATGTCGCCGAGAAGACCAACACCCCGATCGAGGAGTTGTACCAGGACATCGGCTGGCCGCTGAACAAGAAGTACGGCCACGCCATCGACGCATTCAAGCTCAGCATCACCAACCCAGACGTCTGGACGGAGGTCACCTTCAAGAACGATGTGATCAAGGACGAGCTGCAGAGCTACATCGGGAAGAGATTGACACCCCAACCCACCAAGGTCCGCGCCGACGTCGAAGTCACTTGCTTTGGCTACGATGGTATTGATGCGGTCAAGGATGCTCTTCGCACAGCCGAAGCAAAGAGCAACGACGACATTCAGGTCAAGGTCAAGCTCGTATCTCCACCACTCTACGTGCTCACCTCGCAAACGCTCGACAAAAACATAGGGTTGCAAGTACTGGAGGAAGCGATCAAGGATATCGACGCCAGGATTCGGACGCACGGCGGCGACTGCAAGGTCAAGATGGCACCAAAGGCTGTGACGGAGAACGATGATGCGGAGCTGCAAAAGCTGATGGATCAGAAGGAGCGGGAGAACCAGGAAGTTTCTGGTGATGAAGATGAGAGCGAAAGCGACGAGGGCGTCGTAAACGTGGACGGCTGAGCGCTTGTCGATGTATTATGTCTGGGTCCTGTGTCGAAATATGCATGGCGTTGAGGCGTCTTTGAGTGCGAAAATCACTCACGGTGGACCAACACGCCGGATGCATTCGAATGGGTGTATTGATATAGCACCATATCTCGAGAGCAAACAGTGAGCGTCCAGACGACGTTGTCAAAGGTCTTCCACACCCCTGCCTGGATTGTCATCACAACATTGCCGCGCTGACGGCCATCCGTTCAATGCACAGGCGACCCTCTCACGATCCCCACCGGCCTCTTCACCTCCTCTCCAACCCCACAACCAAAGGCTCCAACACTCCTTTTCCTACCGGCACCCTACTTGTGCCGCATTTTCGCATGCAAAGGTGAATCAACGTCTCAAATGGATGCATCAGCTGTTCACCTGGGCCGCATGAGATTCGCCGATGTTTCGCCGCGCGGTAGAGTAGAACATCAGAGTAGTCGACCCGACCTCTCGACACCCACATCCGGCCAGACACTGTTTCCCGCCGCCTTGCTGTCCTGCTGCTGACGACGGCATGATGAGCTCGAGACCAGGCAGCCTCATGCCATCTGCTGCGTTCATGGAGCTCAACCTCAATTTAGGCGCCGGTCTGTGAGAACGTGGGCGCATGTGTAGAGAACGCCGTTCCGATATGAAGTCCCGGGCCAGGCAGACTGGACTGACTCGGCCCACTTACACCCGCGATCGTGCTATCAAGAACGGCGTCGACGTCACGCAAGACCTTTCGGCCAGATCCTGACGCCGTCCGCTTCCCCGAGCTCGCGGGGGTCGTCAAATGGGGAGGAGATGTCGCCGTCGCTGAAATCCGGTGTCTATAGCTCGCTCAACGATGAAGTGCTCACGACTCGATTGTATGGATGGAAGCAATATAACAATCAAACTTTCATCTATATGGAGCTGATATCTGGATCTACTCTTGCGGGACCATGGAGCCATCTCCATCGATCTGACAAGCTCGCGATCTGCCAGAGTCTTCGACAGATGGCCTAGGCGTAGCGTCGCACGAAGCAGTCACGACACCGGGTTTCCGTACGTAGTCGTTTTCGCGACCATCGTCATGTCGCGGATGAGTAACGGCCTCACTCAACTTCGATCCGACACCATCCTCGACAAGGGCTCGAGGCGCGTCCCGGACCTTCGCAAGCGTGCATGTCGATCACGTCAGCCAGATGGATCCCAGAAGCGATCGATGGCTTTTCGGAGAGGCGGCGATAGGGAATCTCAAACGGTACGATCAAGAACCCGTGGAAACCCAACCGACTGTTCAGAGGTGCTGGTATGTATCTTATAGTCTAGAGCTAACCAGTTCATGATGTCCCGCAGTATCCAGGCTACGGATGTGATCGGATATTGCTCTGCAGACCCCACGGTACCGCTGGAGATGATGGGCGGTAAGGGCAATGGAAGCATGGCGGTGCTGGCAGAGCATCGGGACAGACCATGAATGAAGGAATGGACTTGAGTCCGCAGGGGGGATCTCAAGCGCGGGTCCCGCAGCCGCCGCTGGCTCCAGTGTTGGAGCAGCACCACGGCTTCGTCAATTTGTGACGGGTGTGGGGAGGAAGTTTGAAGGGGCCACAGGTTTATTAGAGGGGGAGAGTCGTTATAGCTGCTAGAGATGATAAGCCTTATTTGGCATAATTTACCGGCAACGAGACGTACCTGCGGTAGGCTTTCTTAAGCATGTGATCATAGTGATCGAGGACAACCAAGCTCTAGAAAGGCTTGTGCTAATGTTCGTTGACCTACGTAGCGGGCGACTTTACAAGTGCTGAGACCCGCCTAGAAAGCCGCGGAGACTCATATTTCGGAACTCTTGGTTCGACTTTGGATGTTAGTGATCCTCGGATCTATAGAATTGGAGACCTTATCAAGCGGTATGTTGTATCATCAACGCAATGATCTATCTCCCTTCTCCTAAACGTAAGTAAGCCGGCTAGTTTGTGCGAAAATCCCATGAAAGCCAAGTAAGGCAGGCCATCCGTATCCCGCATCTCCACGAAACGAAATGAGATCCCATCTCCCACACTCCAACATCTCCAACGCATCTCCACGAAATGAAATGAAAAAGGCGATAATCAGGTAGTCTCTAGATAATCCTGCAGACTCAAAATAATGAACCCTACACCTACCATGTACCTACATCACACCAGCGCCAAACAAATACAAATACGCATTTACCTACTCCTCGAGCACCTACAATCAACTTACCACTGTCCCCCAAAGCCCCCCGAGTACCCATGTAAATCCATCGGGTACTCCCACGCGGTATCGCGTCTACGTCTCGAAGAAGAAGAAGCATAATGATGGCGACTGGAGCCATGTCTGCGCGGTCCGCCATACGCATAAGCATGGACATCGCCGCCAGCGTAGCCTAGATCGAAATGGGAGTAGTCGTCGCTGTGGCGGTGGTGGCGGTGACTGCGAGAGGAGTGGTGGTGGTGGTTGGAATGGGAGGGGTGGGAGAGTCCGCAGCCCATGTTTCTTTTTCTTACTGTTTTGCTAGTTTCGGGGTTCTGTGTGTGTGTTGAAGATTTGTGCTTTTTCGGGTGATGTGTTGGTCTGAGAGTTTTTTTTGGTGCAGGGTGAGTGGGTGACTGAGCTGTGGGGTAATTTATGGTTTCTTCTTGTCGAGCGGTGAGGACAATGTTATTGACGGCTTAGAAAGAGGTCGTGAGACTGTCAAAGAAAATCTGCTTCACAAAGCATTTGGTGACGTTGGACAAAGCCATTAGGAGGCCCTCGAGAGCGGACGAGAGGTTTCGTCAGAAGCAGACGCTCCCTTCTGCACGTCATGTCTCCCGCCCAAACACAAACCGCCTCCAATTCCTCCCTAATCGCCTCACGCAATCGTCCAGCTCCCAGCCCTTGACCTCGCAGATCTTTCGCACGCCAGCCTCAAGATAGTGATCCATTCTCTCGCCGGCCGTATGCAAGTCGCTCTCCACCAGGATTCTGTCATCCGGAACTTGCCGCACGGCCGCTTCGACTTTTCCATTTCCGTCTTCAGACCAGGCATTGATCGTGACGCTGAAGCTGAAGAAGATGTCGCATGGCACGGAAGAGGCGATGTATTGTTTTACGGTCTCGGCTGGACCGGAATAGGAATGCAGACATATGCGCGGAGGGTAGGGGTGTGGGCCTGGGGGGTGATTGTTCTCGTCTGGCTCGTCCTCCTGGGACACATGCGAGGCAGCGGCTTTGCGGCGCTCCTTCTTGGAGGGAGGTTTCCGTTCGTGGCCTTTCCAGGTCTCTGCGACTGTCTCGTAGACAATGCCGTGAGCTGCGACGCCGTGACACGAGACGGCTCTTTGCATTTCTGCCGCGAGCTGGAGCTGAGCGAGAAGGACTTTCCGTTGATGGTCGATGGAGACGCGATAAGGGCTGAGCTTGCGGCCTTCTCGTCCGCCGGGCGTCAGACTGTGGTCCCTTTCATCTTGCTGGGCCGGAAGCCATGCCTCTGGGATGCGGAAGGAGCGGTCGAGGCCGACTTCTCCGATCAGTGCCAGCGGGTAGCGTTGGAGATACTGTCTCGTTCTCGAGATGAACTCGCCGAACGGCCTGGGGTGCGGGAGGGAGAGCAAGAAGGCTCGGTCCTCGGACTTGGGTGTTAGGACAGACTGGTAATGCTGGACCTTTTGGTCATCGGACAGCGACGATGCGTGAGGATTTGCCGCGTCATCAAACATCTGATGGGAGAACCATGGATGCCAACCAAAGGCGGGCACGACCTTGTGGTCCTTGCTGCAGGACACGTCAACTGGTTGGGCGGAACAAGGAATGGATGGACCTACCTACATGATTTGTGAAAGCACCTACCTCCAATGCGCGGGATCGGGAGAGTCGGCGTCGTGCTGAGTGACGCCATAGTCGTCGGCCGCGGCAGCCACGAGGTCTTGGTCTTGCGCCCGCGTGGCCATGACGGTGAGGACTTGGGCTCGCATGCCCGGGATGGACTGCAGGGTGGCCAAGGTGTCTGTTGGGTGGCAGTGGGCATCGAAGACGCCAAGATGCCAAGGGAACTGGTCTTGACCGCACGTCGCGTCATCTGTTGAAGCCATCGGGAGGATCCACCCAGTGTCAATGATGGGCTCCCGTCGGTGGGGGTGGTGGTGGTGGTGGTGGTGGTGGCGGTGATGGGATGTTCACGGTGTATTCTGGTCGCTCTGCTTATCTCATTCCTGAGTCAGCTGCCAGTCATTCTCTCGGCAAACGCAGCCTCGTCCGTCATCATCGCGTCTGTGAATTGGGCAGCAATGATCATTAATCTCGGGAGACCTAATCATCAAATGGGGACCAACCAGGTGCGCCTCTCGCAAGCACGGTGACGCCAGACTCGCCGCATCATCTTCTAACCCGGTTCTTGGGGCGTTTCATCCTAGATATCATCATGCCTAGGTACATATGTAGATAATCAAGTGAAAAGTCTGCTGCCCCTCTCACTCGTAGTCAAGTCTCATCCGTCCACGTCTAGTACATAGAGAGAGCATTCAATGGCCGATCCCAACTACGACCCCACCTACTTCCCGCCTCCACCCAAGCCCGACCCCCGCTACGGCTACCCCGACGATCAGCCCTCCTCTTACTACCACCACGACAACCCCAGCCGCGCCTCACACCAACCCAGCTGGACGAGCTCACAGCACCGAGGCCGCCTCCCGTCCGACACCTCCCCCCACGACCCCGCCGCCCTGCAGCCCTACGACGAGGAGAAGGCCTATGCCCAATATACCGCCGCCTACGGCGTCCCCAACTACTCGCAGTATGGCCCACAGTACGCTCCGCAACAACCCCGCCCACCACCCTCCACAGCTTCCACAGACCGGTATGGCAGAGGCCACGAGAACCGGAGACGGCGAAGCTTCCAATACGACACAAGTCCTGCCCAGGACGACAGAAACATGAACAGGTCCCGAAGCCGCGACCCCCGGAGCGACAGCAGAGCCCCGACCTCCACCACCGCCGACTACGAACGCCGTCGCCGGGAGCACCGCCGTCGAGCCCGCGACGACAACTACTACGACTACCGGCCTCGCGAGCGCAAGCCCACCTCACCGACGAACCGCCCCCCAGAGCGAGGTGGCAAGGACATCCTGCGCGGCGGCGACGGCGAGCGCGGTCTCGGCGCCACCCTCCTCGGCGGCGCCGCGGGCGCATTCCTGGGCGACCAAGCGGACCGAGGCCCCCTAGGCACCATCGGCGGCGCGGTGCTCGGCGCCGTCGCGGCCGGCGGCATCGATCGCATGAAGAGCAAGAAGGACCACGAGAAGCAGCGCAAGGACCGCGACCGGCTTGCGGGTCGTGCGGGTCCGGACCCGTACTCCTCGACCGTCTCGCCACCGGCGCCGAGGGATGAGTTCAGGCCGCGGAGGCAGTTGCGCGGGCACGCGGATGGTGGGGGAGGGAGGCGGGGGGACGAGGGTTGGAGCGGGAGTTACTCGAGTGCCAGCTAGGTGAGGTGTTTCGTCTCTCGCGATGATGGAGGTCGTGCTTGCCGTGACGACTGCTTTGTTTGTTTTCCTTTTTCAGGGACGAGCATTCCAAGCGTGCACACGAGTGGTGGTAATGACCATGATGACAGATGGTTTTGATACCCAGAATATATGTAGTTTGCGATGAATCTAGCATCAAGGCCGTCTGGAGACGTCGGCACAAGCATCTGTAGCCCTCCTGGCCCGCGCCTCCCCTCTCCATATCCGGGGGATCAGTCCGCAGCCATTGAACCACCACACCCTACCCCCTCGTATGCTCGCTCCACCGAGTCAGCATGAAAGAGGGAGAAGGCCATAAGTCGCAACATGATGATGCCTGTTGTGTCGACCGTATAGCTACGTGATTGAGGTGAGCATGGGAGACCGTGCCCGAAACTGGCGTCGAGACAGAGGAGCAAGCAACGCGAGAGGGATCGCACACGTAGTCGCAAAGATTTGACGCCGGTCGCAGGGCTGGTGGGACGGGGTGCGTGGAAAACGATCGGGAGAGCGTCCCTGAGATTGTGTGTCAAATGGGGAAAATTCGGTATTCGAACGACTGCCACTGCGCCAGCTCATCGCAGGGCTGGACTCCTGTGCTTGTTCGAAACCGCTCTTGCGCTTCTTGCGTACACGACCTTTGATGCACCTGCCAGATGCCGCGTCAACCATTCCACGCGCCAAACCACCATGCCGCTTACTCGCGTGAAACCTCACGATGCGACCCATCGCTCCGGAAATACTCCAGTCAACATGCCCATCTGTAACTCTGTTCTGCTCAACACTTGCTCTGACGACAAGACCATACTCATGGAAACGGCAATTCGCTCTGGTAGACACCTTGGCCAGCCGGCGGTCCGGAGAGAGCGGGATCCAACATCGATGCACTCGGTGCTGGCGCCGTCGTGGTCGGGACTTCAGCCGGCTTCGCTTGATCGTATTCTTGTTTTACGGGGACGCTGACAAGCGCTTGCCAGAGCACACTCAGATCCGGCTCGATTTGTGGCCAATGATCGCCGAGGATCCGCAAAGAGATGTGAAGCGAGTCGACACGTGGCTGGGCTTGACCAGATTCGTTCTGAAGCTGTATCAACGCCGCCGCACAAGCCTCGGTGACACTGTTTGGTAAGTACTTGAGTAGTCCTTGTTTTCCCAACTGCTCGGCAGTAGTCTGGATGTGCGTGGCGGCGGCGTTGCACTTTGCAGAGTCTTCGGGGGTTGCTTCGGAAGTGCTGTTGGTCCGATGCAGCAGCAGTACGGCGTGGTTGTACGCAAGGTGCAGTATGGCACTTTGGAGGCTTACTTCTGGTGTCTGTCCGATCTGCAGATGCTGTGGTGTCTGCAAGCTCCACTGTCCCAATTCTGTGTCTGCATTCTGTAAAGCTTGCTTTCGTTGCTCGGTCTGTATTCTGGGCCGCAGGCATGTCCTAATAGCTCGAGAGACAATCACTGATAATTGGACTGTGTGAAGCACAAGGTCAATGTGCGTGTCTAGGCACTGACATCAGCAATCGATCAGGGTCTTGATTCGTTGGACACGACTCACTCTGACCGCAGTTCTCAAAATCCTTGGCTCGAAGCTCCTGGACATCACAATCCTCCAGAGAGATGGCAGCGGGCCGGCCTCGGAGCATTGTTGTCGTGTCGACCGCAAAAAGCAGCCAGAAGACTCTTCGCCGCGTCAGTTTGGTGTGCGCCGACAGAGCGCTCTTCTCACCATCGCGATGCATGCCAAGGTCGAAGGCAGTGGTTGCCGCATAGCGCGCCCAGAAGTATGCATCTCCTTCGGTCAGGCTGCCGCCGGTGTATGCCAGCAGGAGACAGCTCTGCACCACCACATCCTGATTTCGTTCATACCGAGAGTCTATGAGCACTTTGGATCGATGGAAAAACATTGCCTTCATGGACTCGCGCTCCTGTTTGTTCTCGTAGGAGATCTGAGACGTCGCTGCAAGCATGGCCTGCAGAAGCAACAGGGAAGGAGGGCCGGCAGGGTCCATTGGCCCTTGTCTGTGGTATTGGGCCATGAACAGGCGCTCGTCCACCACTGGGAAGATGGGGTTGATGTATGAGAAGTAGGTCTGCAGAAGTTGATCGACCAGGGGTTTGTCTGGAAGCTGAAGGACTTCAGCGGGCACCTGACGTGACGTATTGGTCACTTGCCGTAGGGATTTGGTCGGGACATGGTGAGTGTGCACATCTTGTCCAGTCGCACGCGCGATGAAGGCTATGTTCGAGAGGTCGCTGCCGAGATATGTGAAGTCCTCTTCCTTGCGGTTGATGGCCGGGAGGTCTGCAATGCGCGCGGGTCGCGTTTGGTAAATCATGCCTGTCAGAGGGTCTGAAACCGGGGGCGGAGCTTGCTGGGGATTTGGGGCTTGAGGTGGCGGATAGACAGGTCCATTGGGTGAAGATGAGGAATAGGCATTGCTGGCCGTCGGGTCGCTGTTGGAGCTGTAGTCTCCAGGAGGTAGCATGCCCGGGAAGGATCCACGCCCTGCGCCAGTCCTCCGCTTCTTCTCATGCGCCGAGCAGTCCAGTCGGTTGGCCTTTTGGCAGTTTGTGCATGGTGTGCCCACGATGGTCACGTCGCATTTGACTTTGCGAGCGTGACATGTTTGCTATACGGTGTCAGTGGCATGCTGTCATGTTCGTATGTATACGTCGACGGACTCAATCTACAACAGGCGGGCACTACATGTACATGTAATTCCTGTACCTGCCGTGACGTGCTGTTTTGATGTGACGTCGCGTTCATGATCAAATGCCTCCTGCGCCAGCGTGCTTTCTCGCGCACGAAATGCGATGTTGTTAAAGAGAGTCAACTTACGCATGCAGCCCGACGGCGTGTTGCCATAGGACAGAGAGTGTTCCGATGATCAGGTATTCAAGTTCGGTTCCTGAGGCCAGCCGTAGCCGTCGCCGTCGCCGTCGCCGAGAACCCGAGAAGTTCCAATCGATTGTTTTGGCGGCAGAGCGAGGCAGGTGCCAGGCGGGCAGGCGCGGCGCGTGAGCTTGGCCTTGTGGAGTGGCTGACTCAGCAGGCCCGACGCGTCCGAGATCCATGTTTCTGTTTACGTCTACATCTACACAAACCTCTATACATGTATGACCTGGTAGGAGTCTACAGGTAGGATGGTACACAGCCAGCGCAGCCTATTCATAATGTCAACAATGTCAACCTGGACCATCATCAAAACATCCCTGCGCTACTAAGAACATATGGTTCTTCAAATGCTTCAAGCTTGTGCGGCTCCGGTGCTGAGGCCGACGTGCACAGGTGGCATCAATATTGATGAGTATATTGGTTGATGATGACCTGACGGCGTGCACGTGACGTAGCAATAGCACGATGAGCCGTCAACAGCCCTCGTGTGGGAGTCGTGAGGCGTGAGTCGTGCACGTGAAGCTTCCTGCCTCTAGCCCCAGTCGAGTGCATTGGATGTGTGCATGACCAACGTCATTATTGGTGCCCCACCAAGGAAAGTGCCAAGGCAGCTGCATCGCTCCTGCCACTTGTTGCACTTCCAGGAAGGCACTGGCACTCGACTTTCTCACGAACACGTTTGCGCCAGGAATCCCAGGGTCCCGGTATTGCGTGGTTGCTTGATTATTGACACCACCACTACACACCCGCATATTGATAGATCGATTGATTGACCTTTCGACCTCGAGCCATCAGCACACTCACCGCCCCCATGGCTCCTCCACCGGCGACGGCCAGCGAGCCTCTGCAGGCGCGGTTAATGAAGCTGGCGCAGACGCTGCAGTTTGCCTGGTTCGCGGGGCATGTGACGGTATGAGACGCTCCCTCACATCGACGACCGCTTCGAAGACTAACCCTCCCGCGCCTCACCCACAGCTCCTCCTTACGACGCTGCGCTACGGCCTCAGCTACCTCACCTTCAACTACTACTCCCGCTGGGCCCAGTTCTCCTACCGCACCGCCTTCGTCGCCGCCGCCTTGACCTACGGCATCGTCGTCTTCAAGGGCTACCGCGCCCGCCAGAAGAGCGGCAAGGGCCAGGGCAGCCCCATACAGCTGATTGGCGACGAGAATGTCCAGTACTTGGGTATGCGGAACCACAACACATTACACGACATTCATCAGCTGATACTCTCTCATAGCCATGGCCCTCGTCTGGCTCTTCTCCAAGCAGACCGCCCTTGCCCTCCTCCCTTTTGCCGTCTACAGCATCTTCCACGTCGCCACCTACACCCGCGGCATCCTACTGCCCGCCATCCAGCCGCCGCCCGCCGCCCCCGCCGGCCAGAAGCCGCAGACGTCGGCTCTGAGCGACAGCATCGGCCGCTTCGTCAAGGACTACTATGACGCCTCCATGTCGCTCGTCGCCGGCCTCGAGATCGCCCTCTGGTTCCGCCTGCTCGGCTCCTCGATCCTCTTCCAAAAGGGTAGCTGGATCCTGCTGCTCATCTACACCGTCTTCTTGAGGGCGAGGATCAGCCAGAGCACCTTTGTTCAGGGCATGCTGCACCAGATCGAGGGTCGTGGTGACCAGTTGGCTCAGAGGCAGGATGTCCCGCCTGCTGCCAGACAGGCATGGGAAACGTTCAAGAATGTAGCCAAGCAGGCACACGCCCAGACGGACATCAACAAGTACATTGGTGGCCAGCAAACGGCGCCTAAGAAGGCACAGTAAAGCAGCTTGCGCCTAGGAACACTGGACACGCGAAATAGAGCATCAAAGGCGGTATGTGAAGCCACGCGCATCTGCGGCACTGCGACTTGCGTGCCTTCATGGAGACGTGTGTCACGGCCAGACGGATATAGAGGTGGAAGCAAAGATGGTCATTGTTACTGCGAGCACAGCACCTATGCGAAGGCGCTCGGCGCAATGATGAAAAGGGCGATTGTGGATGTTGTGTGTGCGTTTGACACGAGCGTGCTGGATTTTGGGAGTGTATGAGCTGTGCTTAGCAGACATTAGCGGTGAATACCTACGACTCATTGCTCTCACGACTTCGATCCGCGTCATAGCATTCTCGTAGTAAAATACAGCTATGGCAACGCATCGTCATGGCACACTAAACTTAGGTGATAATCAAACCTCTGAAATATCCTACCATCACCAGCACCCGCCTTCCCATCGTCCGCATTTTATTCGCCCCCAGCCACGTCACCCGAGACGAGGTACAGTACCTACATCCGCCTTGCGAGCAGCAGCACCAACACGCCTTGGTCCCTTTCGCTGGGAAATTTCTTGTTGTTCTTTTTGTTTTCTACTGGCCTTTTGTGATCGAGAAGTTCTAGTTGGATGGGAAAGAAGGGCGTTATGGACAGGACAGGACAGGACAGGACAGGACAGGACAGGACAGGACAGGACAGGACAGGATAGGACAGGATAGGACAGGACAGGATAGGACAGGACAGGAGATGTAGCAAGTAGGTGTGGACGGACGTTCGCCGTGAGCATTGCTGCCCTGTCCATCTACCGGGTACATTGTGTCTGGACTCCAGGTCCAGGTCGGACACCATTGACTCACAGACGATGGTGCGTGAGGCTAGCTGACAGGACGATGTGGCGTGGAGATCCAGGGCTGTCCTTTCTCGCCGCGATGACTTTGGATGTTGGTTCCCCTGCGGCACGCTCGGTGGTTGTTCAGTAGCGAGTCGTGGCGTCCGTTATCTGTTTTTCTGATGCTTTTGGGTGATCGGGGCGTGGACTGTTGTACGGCATAGAAGTCTTCGTTCGATCTGATACTTAGTATCTGGATGAGGATTGCTGTTCAGGCCAGAGTTCCGAGTCAGTGCTGGGTATTTACGGAGGAGTAGAGGTTATTGGCGACGCAGCGGCGAGGTGGTGCTCTCGACTTCCTTCACGGTTGGTTGAGGATGGGGAGGGTTCATGCCTCGTGAGCGCCATTAGGTGGATATTGTGACTCCATTGACAAGATGGATCTACAGTTTCAGATGCTTCGATTCAAGTAATTTTTGCAGCAAGGAGACTATCCATGTTTTCTCCTTCCCATTATCATTCGACCAACCGACCATTATACCAAGCGAGATTCGATGACAAACGTCTCTCGATTCACATGCCCATCAGATGATCCAAACGCAAACAAAGACAGCGCATGTGCATCGGCTGGCATGACATAATAAAGCGACAACAAACCAAGTCACCCAACGATAATCATCCTCGCGATCCAATGCACACGACGCGGCCTCCCCCGCCCTCCAAAGATGCCGCGTGAGCTGGCAGCGGTAGTTGATTCTCGAACGGAAACTTGGAGCTCGCAAGGTTTGGGAAAATGACGCAAATCTACCTGCACGCGAGGTCTGGTCCTTTGTCGACCTACATAATAAGGTATGTACGTACGTTCTCGTCGTCTATTGTATCCTACCTTAACCCCGGACCCGACAGTCAGGCCAACCCCACGGGGACCCCAGATGCGTTGACCGTAATAAAGGGTCTTGTCTTCTTCGTCTATGTTCTGAATAGTCGCTCATGTCACTCCATACCAACGCTTAGCAATTCACGCCTGTAAGGGCTCGCTGGAAAGAAAAGGACCAAACCATGTCGTCAGGTAAGTAATCCATCCACAACACCAACCTTTCTCCTCACCAACACTTCCAGACCGCAAACCCTCTCTCCTCTCCAAACTCCGACCCACCTACAGCCGAGACTCCGCCCCATCACCCACTCGCTCACCAAAATCTCCCGAGCCCGCATCATGCTCGCCTTCGGCCGTCCATCTGGAGAGGGTCGTGACGACCATCAGCCACGAGGACACCAAGTGCGTGGATTTCGGCTACCTGGGCCCGTACCCGAAGCCGCCGCGGTCCACGATGAGCAAGATCAAGAAGGCCTTCACGCCGGATCCAACGGGGCGGGCGTTGCATTATCCTGAGGCGCGATGAGTCGCACGGTCGTTGATCTTTGGCGTTGTGGTGGGTAGGTGGAAAATATGGTCTGGGGAGCGTGTGGCTGGCTGATGTGCTGTGGAGTGAGATTGGAAGCGGGTCAGTGTCGATTGGCGAGGCGTTCGGTGTTAGTGAGTGTACGAATGCAGGCGAGAATGCCATGTACTGTGAGCGACGAGCATGAATAGATTTACTACTCCGCGGCCCTTCACCTACCATGGCGCAGCATGTCGAGCACCTGTCGCTCAGCCCCGGTAAACCATTCCAGACGAACGACAAATCCATGCCGTCTGCTACATATTTGACCATCATCCCGACCTCCCCTCCTGCTCCCCCTGATCGTAGGACTGATCCACACTATCCCCGAACTGCTGCACACTCCCCTCCGCTTGCTTCACATCACCCTCAGCCCGACTGACATCGCTCTCCGCGCCACCCATCTCGTCTCCGACCTGAATGAACAGAAGGCAGCAGCAATCAGCATCGATCCCCAATCGATAATCTCCACACATGCAAAGATCCAACACTTCCAATAAGGAGGAAACAAGAAAAGGAGAATACTCACCCACCCAGCAGCCCCCTCAACCGCCTTCCCAATGTCCCCCGGCACATCCTGGACCCCCTGCACCGCACTACTGAACCCCTTCTCAGCCGCACTCCCGATATCCGACGGGATGTTCTCGACCCTCTGCTCATCCTCGCGGAATTCCTGACCCGCCTGATCGAAATCGCCTTCCACTCGGCCGGCAGCGTAGCCCGCGTCCTCGGCGGCGTTGCTGTCGAAGTTGGACTGATCAGACATTTTTACTATTGCCCTTGAGTCTTATAGGTAAATGACTGATCTTTGATGTGCGTGGTTGATCGGATTGAAAGGGTTGTGGAGGTGTGAGGAGGAAAAAAAAGGTCCGGTCAGAGTACTTGGAGGCAGGAGCTGTGGAGGCATCAAACCTGCTTGTTTGCAGCTTTCCTGGTCGCCCACATACGTCACTGGGAAAACGGCAGGACCGGGCGATTCGCTCGACCACGTGTAGGCCGTGTTTTTGCGTCTCTATTCGCATCCCAAGTGATGTTACCTTAGCCATCAATCTTTGTCATGATTTGACTCTGATTTGTTATTCGAAGCTTGGACTGTGACGTCTTTCTTGCGTGTCCGACGTATGTCGATACGTAGCACCACGTCCGCTATCTTACAGTCGACAACGGACCTCGCCTGGCGCCGACAGCCAGCTTCGTACCTAACATGTATGGTCTGAGAGTTTGGCTGACATGTGAAGGCAATAAGCTTCAGTCTACGAAAGCTTACCCTCATTCGCCACCCTCCAAGTCGCGTGGGTCACAGATGATTAACATTAGTAAAGGCGAGCGAATAGATTTTAAAACATGCCGAACCTAGCATTGATGCATTCCTGCTCGAGGACGCCAATGACGCCCTGCTAAGGTAATTTATGACAATGCCATGTCAGCGAAGGCAAACGCCAAGCACCTCTTATCCCGAATATATGACCCTTCAAACAACGCCTAATCATCTTCGACCTCCTCCACCCTAGCTGAAAGACTGCGCTGCTGTACATTGCCAGTCGAGGCATTCTCTGACTGCGTGGTAGCAGCCTTTGACTCCGTCGTGTCGCCGGCGGTGTCAGCTGGCGTTGACTCCCGTACCTCTTGCTTTGTATCTGCAGGCTTCTCCTCTGCATTCTTTGCCTTGTTGTCCGAGCTCTTGCTCGATGCCTTCTCAGAAGCCTTGGCCTCGCGTCTAGCCTTTTTCCGCTCACGCTCTTCCTTCTTCCGCTTCTTGATCGTCTTCTCGTCCTCATGCCACGCCCATACCGGCTTGAATGAGTCGAAGAAGCCGACATCCTCGAAGAGATTGGGAAAGAGCCAAAGACCCGGCGGCTTGACGAACATGGTGACCAGGAAGAGAATGAGCCGGAAGATTGCCATGCCAAAGAACAGACCTAGCACCCCAAGCATAGCCATCGACAAGTACCAGACGCCCAGACGGAGATGGTATGGCCAGATGGGGAAGAAGACAACCGCGAGAATAAGGACCAGTGCTCCAATGGCATAGAGCCTGTTCTTCCACTGCGGACCCTCCCATAGCCAGACGTAGTAAAATTCGTCCCTCGCTTCTTGCTGCGGCTCGACCTTGACAGTCCATAGACCCTTGACTCTTTTCTTCTTGCCATGGTCGTGTCCCTCGTGTGGATCGTGTTTGCTCACTCGCAGGGCCAACAGACTCATCGGCAGCAGCTTGAAGGTGTTTTCGGCGGTGACTCGGTCATTGACCTCGGGCAGCAGCGGATCCTTGGCGCGTGCCTTCTTGTACGCATCAGAGTGAAGAGCGCGGATAGCCCGCTTCACCTTGAACATGTCCTTGCGCTGTTGCTGGAAGATGCAAGTCCTCATCTTGAGATTCTCGCCGCGCAGGAACTTGGCTACCGCAAGAGCCTCTGGCTTTGGCGGACCTGGCTGGATGGGCTGCTGCTGGCCTGGCTGTGCGGCTTGAGGGCTGTTTGGATTGACCACCGGGACCTGGCCTGGCGGAGGGCCGCCTTGCTGTGCCTGTTGCTGCTGCTGCTGCATCCGGAGCTGCTGTTGCTGCATTGCCTGCGCTTTTATTCTCTCGATGTATTGGGGAACTGTGAGGCCGGCTTTCTGTGCTTCAGCTGCAATCTGTCGTTGCATCGCTTGAATTTGCTCGGGCGACGGCTGCTGACCTGGGCGCAGTGGACCGCCTGGCAAAGGCATAGACATTGGCATGCCTCGCCCAGCGCCGGGCGGCATCTGCCCTGGTTGTGCCATGGTCTCTATGTCTATCTGGCTTCTTTGCTGCGTGAGTATTGGTCAGGTGTCAAAGCAAAAGGAAGTCCAGCTGTCTCATGCGGCGGGGAGTGAGCTTCTGGGAAGGTGCAACGTCGCGACTGCGAAGCTTGCATTCTCACGCTAAGCGACTAACCCCGAGCATGCCAAGCCGGAGGACGGTGACTCCCGCACCGCTTCTCCGCGCACTCAATCTTCAAATCTGCAAGTCCTCTCTGCAGAATCTTTGCCAGCGACATCAGCCTCCGATCACTTCGACAACTTCGAGAAAGGCAGACCACCTTACGTACTAGCCATGCGTAAGTATCGCCCTCTCGAGCATTGGCTCTTCTTCCTACAATATAAGGCGACACCAACAGAGTAGCTGACAGTGTGATGCCGTTCAGCTCCCAAGTTCGACCCCAACGAGGAGAAGATCATTCACCTCCGTGCCACCGGAGGTGAAGTCGGTGCCTCCTCTGCGCTCGCCCCCAAGATCGGTCCGCTTGGTCTCTCGCCCAAGAAGGTCGGTGAAGACATCGCCAAGGCCACCGGTGACTGGGTAAGAAACGAGAAGTATCAAGTTTCCGCATACGGCATCTGATACTCCTGCCAGAAAGGTCTCCGTGTCACTGTCCGCTTGACCATCAAGAACCGTCAAGCTGCCGTCTCCGTTGTTCCATCTGCTTCCTCTCTTGTCATTAAGGCTCTGAAGGAGCCGCCGCGCGACCGCAAAAAGGAGAAGAACATCAAGCATACCAAGTCGATCCCTCTCGATGAGATCATCGAGATTGCCCGCAAGATGCGGTTCAAGTCCATGGCCAAAGACTTGAAGGGTACCGTCAAGGAGATTTTGGGTACTGCTTTCTCCACTGGATGCAAGGTTGACGGCAAGAGTCCGAAGGACATCACTGAAGCCATTGATGCTGGCGAGATTGACAGTGAGTGAAGACGATGTTTCTTTTGGTGGAAGCGTCTGTTGACAATCTGCAGTCCCTGAGGAGTAAGCGAAAGCCTCCCTCACGAATTCAACAACGACCAAAAGCATCTGCCGCCGCTACGACACGGCACCAAGCATCAGACCTGGAGTTCGGCGCAAATGAGCTGTGAGCGGTGCAAATGGTCAATAGCTTGGTCACGGTATGACCGAGGTCTACAGCAAAAGCCATGTACAGCGGTTCCGGCAACCCAGTGATACCCATTTCCATCGTTGCCAATCTGTCGAGTTTTCTCAAGCTTTACTCCCCGCACTACCAACTTTGCCAACACTCTGGCCTCTACCCACACCGCCGTGGTTCGGGCCTATTTTGGTGCAAAGGAGATTAGGTATTTCCTTCAGACCTCTTACTCACCGCGTCGTCTTGCGCTCTCTTGGGAGTTGTGGGCGAAGTGGTCCATCATTTTGTGGTCTACATACCGTGTCGTGCGATGCAGGCGACAACGATAATCTTTCACAGAATACTCTGGCAGGTAAGTGCTGAACGATATGATCCTTCATAATCTACTTCTCCTTGGTTATGGTATGGGATGCGCTTGACGAGTGCTCTGGCCAGACACCTTTGGAGAGCCCACCTAGGTACATGCCTATTCTCCCCATCCGCCTTTCCCACTCGAATCCCATTCCGATCTCCCAAACACGTTGACCTCCTCAACCCATCCTCATCCATAGCGATTCCCTTTGTCTACGTCCAACAAAGCCCATTATAGCACACTCCGTTCTCTCCCGAGTCAATATCCGTTTACTTCGTGCCGCTACGATCAAGACAGCAGGATTTTGCCGTAGCAAGAGCCAGCAGGGCTGCTCCGATGAGCGCGGTGGTGAAGTTGAAGCTGGAGCGCATGTTGGGGCTTGAGCACGTTGATTTTGTTCGTGGCAGGAGGTGGCAAGTGATTAGTCGAGGCCGTGTGAGGCTTGAGAACGTTCAGGAGTGAAGGGGATGCGCACTGGTGAACTTGACTGCCTCTGCTTTCTGTTTTTGGATATAGGGATTACAGAAGCGGGATGTTTGGCGAGTAGATGTCGCTTGACAGCAGCGAACACGTATTCGAAAGTCAGAAAGGCATGGGAAGTCTGATCTCAGCCCGCGGACCTTGGGTCTCGTTGTGGCAGTGTCATGGTACAACAAGGAAGGTACTTCAAGGGATAGAATTCTTGATATAGATCATAGGACTAATCCAAGCCGTGGACATAGCCGCTTTGAACCCCACTCCATCCGTTCCATGTCAACGAACTGCGCTCTCTAATAGGATTTGCACCTCCCGTAATGGCATACACCTGTGTTCCCTGAGCCCGGTAGCGAACAAACTTTTCCGTTGCATTCGTAGCAGCAGCCTCCGACGCTCATAGGCTCGGGAACCGCGAGGGCGACGATGGTGGTGGTCAGGGAGAGGGCTGTGAGGAGGACGGTGGCCAAGTGCATTGTAGTGGTTTGATTTGCAGTTGGCTGGAGGGGCCTGATCGTCAATCATGGGTTCATTGTTGCAAGTGTGCGGTGGAGGTGGGGAGGCGCACTAGGTGGTTTGATTGTGCTCTTTTGATATCCTAGTATGCCCTTGCCCTTTTTGAACAGCTGTAGCAGCCCAAGTTGCGGAGCCCTCGTGTCTTTGGGGTTGGTTGATCAGAGGCCTCTGCGCGAGGACGTCTAGCTAGTCAGACATTGTATATATATCCCGCCGTTCTTCTGGGATCATTTGCGCCAAGGAGCATTTGTTCCGCCAGGCTCCGGTCGGGTAGAGCTGCATACTGTCTTTGCGCAAGCCGTGGAAGCGTCGGACAGGAGCCGGCGTAGCTTTCCGTGTCACTTTACCTCAATGTTTTATCAGGCCGTTGTGGCGAGTTGGTCTCTCAACTAACTTCAGATTTCCGCATTCTCTCGAGTCCAAAGGCGATGTGCACGGTCATCTGGAGTCTGGTCGGATACATAGGTGCGAGCAATCAATTCTCGAGAACAAGGAGTTCATCGAAACCGTCCATGACACAGTGCTACACATGGCAACACCCCGATCGCCCTCAATGATGCGCTCCCACAACCCGCCTCCCCGCCCTACCTCTCTTCGCACAAGAATCGATCTAACTGAGACACGCGCAATCGCGGCACGTCCCAAACTTTTGCTCTAACTCATCCCAGCAAGTCAGGCCGTTGCAGGTGCCTGGACAGCAACGGTTTGCCGCCGCGCCCAAAGCCATCATCAGGGCTACGGTGATCGAGTCGAAGAAGCGCATCGTGATGATTTTGTGGTCTGACGGCTAGAGTGGGCGGAAATCAGTCCTGTGTCATGTTTGGGAAGGAGGGCGTGTTGGCGAATGAGAGGATGATGAACCGCGTCGCTATTCTTACTCTTGCCCTTTCGTGAGGTGGAAGTGGGATTAGGCGGTAGGTAGACGTCCGTATCCTTTGGCAGCAGCAGCAGCAGCAGCAGCAGTAGTAGTAGTACGAAATGTTGATTTCGCACGCGCCCCTGAGAGGTCAAGGGTATGCAATGCGCGAGACGTCTCGTTTCACATACACCCTCCCTCGTGCCCACGTACCACCATCTTAGCACTTGGCTTGTATGTCTGCCCAGACCTTGGAGGTCCGAGGAGAGCCGGCAACTGAGTCCCCACAAGTCACAGTCGTTCGTCAAGACCTGGCATCCTCTTGGCAACAAGGCACACCATGCTCGGGAGCCAGTCGACAGGAAGTAAAAGCTTTTAAGCTACTAAAGCGAACGGGTTCCGATCGCCGCATCATGAGCCTCCGATCTAATCGCTTTCTGCGTCGGCTGTTACGGACTGGTGGCGAGAAAGACCGTCGGGACTGTTGTGAGGATGGCCGTGGTGCGCATGGTTTGTGGGAATGATTGACGTTGCGGCAGAGGGAGTAGCGTATCGAGAGTGATCTGGACTGTTTTGAGGCAGAGGGCGGGATAGCAGGATTCGATTGTTATGCTGATACTAACTCCGAGACTGACGCGCTTGGATCCTTCTTTTCCCCTGAGTGCGGCGGGACGCAAGAGCGCGAGTCGAAGACCAAGACGCCGATCAGACAGAAGAAGGCATGACACGAAATCGGCGCCCTTCATGATCTTCCGCGTGGAGCGGTAGACTTGCTCGGGTGGCTGGAGTGGATTCTGAAGTCCATCGAATTTCGCAAGCTCGATGCACACTACGGTCATTTCGTCCCGGACAAGCAATAACTTGTGACTCCAAGATGAAAGGCTTGGAGAGATCCGTTTGATCGCATAGCAATGTTTGCTCTATCAGGGTATCAGCGCAACAGATGCAAGACACAGAAGTCCGCCTCCTCTCACATGCCCATCGCCCAAAGACCCCCTACCCACAGTTCTTCGCATTCACCGTTCCAGCATCGCCAAGCCCAGAGCAGCGGCAGCGGCAGTCGCAGCACTACCAACCCCATCCACTCTTCTTAAAAAGTCCCTCACCCTCCCGACCTCCTGCTCTCCGATACCACCCCTCTCGCTCTCCACCGCTGCCACAAGCGCCGGCAGACTCTCCTCGACCTTTTCCTCCGGTACGCCCGTGCATAAACTTACGACTTTGCGGTATTGACATTCTAATTCCGTGCTCTGGCTGTGCAATTCCTCGATATTCTGTTTCAGGCGATGGTTATTGCTTTCCAATGCATGGACACGAGCTTTGAGGTGTCGAGCTGATGGGATGTGAGCGGAGTCGAGGTATTGTCTCTGCTGAGGCGTGAGGGAGTGTCCATGTGAGGATGTTGAGAGCGTCGCTTCGTCGAGCCAGCTTGGCTCTATTCCGACTTCGGGAGCTTCGCTCCTGCTGGCGCTTCGTTGTGCAGCGGCGGCACGGCGTTCGTTGATGGCACGCTTGAGGTTGGCGACCTGTGCTTGTCTCTCGTCCCGCTTCTTGACGCGGTCCTTGAGCTCTTGTAGCTTGTCCAGTTCAGATTGCTGCTGAGCACTGAACTCCCGGATCTGCTCGTTAAGCCTGTCGATCTGCTCTGTGCGAAGCTGCAGCATTTCTTTGTGCGAGTTTAGATTTTGTGTGAGCATGGTTGTCATTGCTATATTATGTCAGCTGGGAGTTCGTTACCAAATGAAAGGGAGACGGCTTACATGAAATGACATCCTGTCCCAAGTCTTCAATCTGGCTCGCGTTGGCCACTTCGGTAGCCTCCTCTCCGTCTGCAATGGTAGTCTCCTGTGTCTCTGGCTGCTTCTGCGATGAGGTCTGCTGGCTGTGAGACATCTGACCGTTGATTTGGGACTCGCCTGGCGCGAAGGGAAGGAAGTCCTTCGCACTGACGCCCTTGTTGTTAGGTAGATTAGGATCAGCATGGATCTCAAGCAATTGCCGAATGATGCTGTTATTTCCAATTCGGGCAACCAGATTGAGAGCCGTGTTTCCTGCCTTGTCACGGGCGTTGACAATGTGCGAAAGGAAGCGCACCAGACTGACTGCGCCCTTGTGTGATGGGCCGGAAACGGGATCTAGGCTGGCGGACTCGCCGTTGACTCTTGCGTGCATTGTTGCGGCCGCAGCAGCGGCGACCGATGGTTGGCCAGCTGAGTTCGGCTGAGTCCCAATCCTAACCAGATACTCTAGCAGAGCTTCCAAATAGTATTTACTGCTCGGCGCACGACCCTTAATACCCGACGATACTGCAATGTGGTGGAGTATTGTCCGTCCCGAGGCATCTCTTACTTCTATCAGTGGCCCGAAAAGCTCAAGCAGATCTGGAAAGCACGAATGTTCCCAGCAATTGTTCACCAACACAGCGCTGATAAGTGGAGACTGGCCTGCCGCGTTTCCTCGCCAGATGTTTGCGCCTTTCCTGATGAGCAGCTTGAGAAGTGGGACCTTGGCCAGTGTAGCTGCCCAGTGCAGAGCATTGTTCGCCGAGGTGTCCAATGGCATGTTCAGATCCTCGCCAGACAATTTCGTGAGGGCGTCATGAGAAGAATAGTCCGTACGTCCAGCATCCGCAAACAGTTCCAAAATCAAGTTGATCTTTTCCTGCTGCTCTTCCGTCGAGGGGCTCGGTAGTGGCGGCAGAGCGACTGGATCTCCATTTGCGTATTCCTGCGAGCCGGTTCCATCATAGTAGAAGCTCTCGTTGACCTCGGTCGGCGTGACAGATTGCATCGAGGCATCCATAGGCAGAGCTGGTGGCGCCATGCCGTCTTGGCTATCGTGACGCATGCGCTTCCGTGGAGGCTCGGCGCCATTCGGTTGATGACTGTAGCCAGAGTCGTACTTGGCGTCCACGTGGAAGCTGCCTTCAGACGCCACACTTTGCTGGCTACCTCCCGGCATGGCGTCGGCCTGCGAATGCTGTCTCAGCGTGGACGCCGGCCTGGGCTGAGGCGAGTTGAGTCTTGCGGCCTTGTTCATAGCGGCAAGCGCCACACTCGTGGTCGGCGAGATATTGGAGAAAAAGGTTCCGTTGTTGATGTGGCCGCCTTGAGATCTGCCATCGACATTGGTGTTGTAGAAACGCTTGCGATTCGCCGCCATGGCTTGCTCCTTGGTGGGCGTCTCTTGGCCGTGGCCACCAGAGCCATCCGCGCTGACATCGTAGTCAAGAAGCGGTCGCAGAATGTCCTCGACGCCGTACTGGCGGCAGAACTCGCGGCCCCGTTTGTAGCTGATCCAAGTGCCCTGATATTTGCCGTATCCACCTTGCACCTTCTCATGTTCTCCTGTCAAGATCTCCTTCTCGAGCACTTTGGTGCGCTTGCCCTTGTCTACGCCGGCGACCTTCAGGATCTGGGTAGCGTTGAGCCAGCCGTCGCTGCGTCGACGCATGCAGGCGATGCCCTGAATCTCCATTTCGTAGACGGACACGCCCGAATAGACGGCCTGCATGAGTCATGTCAGCATGAGTTGGCAGTAGCATGATGTAGTAGGTACCAAGGCTCACCGTGTAGATCTGCGCCTTGTCGCCGCCATACGAGGATCGGCCGTAGCCCTCTCCAAAGCTGCGCGCATACTGTGGATTGCTGACGGGGCCGTTGGGAAAACTCTGCGCATACACGGCCTGGCTGTGCGACTGATCGAAGGACATGCTGTAGCCGTGGCTGTAGGGGGTGTTGTGTCCCTGGGGAGACAGGGCGGGGCCGGCGTGGGAGTAGGACTGATTGGGGGTGGGGGGCATGGCTCGGAGCGCAGCCATGCAGGCCCGCGTGGGCGGTGGTGGTGGCGTGGGATTGTGCGCGTGTCGTGGAGTCGGGGGGCGGCGCGCGGTCAAGACATGCGACGGGGCGGGGATGGATCGTGTTGGATCGTGATGGACGACGTGTCGCAGTCGTGTACACGGACGCGATTATCTGACGCGTGCGCGAAGTGGAGAACGTGTGGCGGAATGTTCCGAGGGTGAAAGCTTGCTGGGGTCCAGTCTGTTAAGTGTTTGGAGCATTGTTTTATTTGATTCTTCGACGCGGTTCTGCAATCGCCACATATGCAGCGATGTGTGAAGGCGTCTCGCACATTTGCCGCATGTCATGAGGGCCAGCTGGTGCAGAGACGATTCGGCGTTTTCCCGCCCAGCCGACAGTATGGGACAGCTACCGTCCAGCGGCCTTCACGGCTACATCACGAAGAGCACACCGCTCGAACGCGACATCTGCTGAGGGACATGTTGCGCGAGATCACGTACTTGCCCGACTCACAGGCGCGGCAATGGTACAAGAAGTACACCCTCGGCCGCTTCCGCGAGTATGGCTTCAAGGTCTGGGAGCACCGCCATGATGCCGACTATGAGGAACGCATCCAGAGCAAGCTGCGGGATGCGAGGCACATGCATAACTTCCTCCAGAGAGCGGCCCAGGGAGAGACCAAGCCGCTGCTCAAAGTGCTGCTCACCACGTATGGCAGACAGGGCAAAAGGAGGCATGAGCTGCTGAGCGCCTTGATGCAGGGTGGTGGGAGTGCTTCATCATCGACTAGCATTTCGTCTGGCCTCACACTGCAGAACGGCAAGGGCAGAGACAGCCCGCACGCGAGTACAGACATTCCACCACACAAGACATCCCTCCCAGGCGCCAAAGAGGTCAATCAAGGTGCCTGGGAAGCCTACGTGCCAGCTTTCAGTCCTCCGCTCGAGGCTCTCCTCAAGTCGCAGATGGCAAACCCTCCGCCACATCTCACGCGACCGCTGTTGCGGAGTATACGTCCTCGCATTGAGGAGCTGAATGCTTGGCTTCGACCTATGCCGAAATGCAGAGTCAAGAATCAAGTCAAGGCTTGGTATGCAGACCTGCTTACCAGAGTGCATCCCCCTTTGCCTCGATCTGAATGGGAGCGACTGCAAGATCTGGCGACCGGTAAGGCTCGCGAGTCGATACCGAGGCGTAGGGCTGGGTGCAGTGTCGAGACGGTCAGCGCGTTGGACATGGTCATCGCATACGGCAAGCCATCTTTTCCAAAGCTCCGTGATGCACATGAGGTTACGCCGCGCTTCATGCGACGGCTGTGGGCGAAGGTCTACGAGCAGTGTCCCGTCATGGACTGGGATGCCGCTCGACAGCAATGGATCGTCATTTGGGGTGTGCAGGCCTTGCACCGACTTCAGCTCGGAGAAAGTAGGCACACGCAGCCTGCCTCCATCGTCGAGCCGTAGTGACGAGCGCTTCGTCGCGAGGTTCTCATACGATGCTGCAAGTTGGGCTTCACGAATAAATGGAACTCATCTGGAGCGCTATACTTGCCTCGATACGGTCTTTCAGCGTTGGTTCCAGCGTCAGCTCAACGCATCTGCAGGAACTGCAGGAACGACTCTCGGCACCCTGCACCTGCATGAGACCGCTGCTTACCGCAACCTGGGGAAAGGGTTACCAAACCACACTTTGTGGAATCCACCTGCTGCATTTGTTGTAGAACGACCTACGGATAACATCGCTGGCATATATTTGCAAACACATACCCTAAGACATTGATAAAAGATTTCATTGTGGTTGGATCCTACATACAAGGACCTATAGAAGATGGACCCGACTCGTGTCTCAATAAAGCATGCAACCAGCGACGGTATGGCCTGGTGAACTTCTCTCTCCGGGCGGCTGCAAACTAACGTCATGCCGCCAAGACGTCACCATTATCCTCGACATGATCAAGGAGCTCGCCGCGTTCCAAGAGTCCCTGGACAAAGTCGAAGCAACCGAAGACTCCCTCAAGCGCACCCTCTCCTTCGCTCCGGGCGGCACACAACACTGCAATACCCACGGCTACGCCAAGACCTTGATCCTACGACTGCCAAGAGAACCACCAATTGAAGGCGACCAGCCAGACGCTGTGGCTGGGATGGCTATGTACTTTAACAACTACAGGTTCGTCCACAACCTCCACCATCCAACCGTCCACTAAACCGATCTTGTTCCTTAGTACCTGGCAAGCCGCGCCCGGCATCTACCTCGAAGACCTCTTCGTACGTCCACAGTATCGCAAACGCGGGTACGGCAAGCTCCTTATCCGGGCGCTTGCGCAAGAGGTGTTGCAGATTGGTGGCACGAGGCTTGAGTGGTCGTGCCTAAAGTCGAATGAGGCGAGTTTGGAGTTTTATGAGCGGTTGGGAGCGAGGCAGAAGGGGGAGTGGGTGGGGTTGAGGGTCGATGGGGAGGAGCTAGTGGATTTGGCTCAGGGGAAGAAGAGGGGTTAGGAGGGGTCGGTGGAAAGATTATGTGAGGCAGGGATAGGGTCGAAATCGCGGGCTGGGCAGATACCTGCGCGTCGTGATGAATACACTACAAAATGCCGCCACGGAATGCCTATAAACAGGACGCAAAAGGATAAGCTCCCAATTCTTAGCTCGCCGTTAAGCATCTCAGGACGCCCTCGCGTGGACTTTGGGTTGGCCTGCAACGATAGTTGCATTTCTAAACATTGCGCTGTCAATCGACCAAATTCCAGCCGAGCCAAAGTATATCACAGCAGTCAGTCATGTGTACTGAACTTTTATCAATACTACAACATATGTAACGGGTATCAAATCCTTGACCACAACGCCCAGCCCGATCCGTGTAACCAACGCTGCAACGCTAATAACATGAAAGGACACTGCCACAGGACCAAACAGAAAACAAAAAAAAAACAAAAGAGAAATCTACTTCGCCTTCATCTCACCCGCAACCATCTCCGCCGCCGCAACAACATGCGGCAACAACC
>JAHESH010000179.1:0-61236 GCA_020826765.1 Teratosphaeria viscida
TATAGTTAAAGTTTGTAGTAACCTTAGAAAACTATACTAGATTCGACTTAAAGTAACTACTTCGCCTATTTCCTACTTTTTATTTACTTATTTATTTAATTCTAATTCTTTTTATAATAGATTCTACCGAGGACTAGAAGAAGGTCCCTACCCTTACTCGAGAGAACTATAAGCTCTAGTTTAAGCAGGTAATACGACTACTTATATCAAAGAAGGTCGTATAGCTACTAGATCGAAAGGCCCCTCTCCTAGCTAGTCTAAGGACGGCGATTATAAACGGCGAGGTTCCTAGAGTTAGAGAGACTAGAATGTAACTGCCTCGCCCTTTAATAACTATATAGTAAGCGTCTCCCTATACTTAGATATTATAATTAGAGTCTAATACGCTAGTATCTAGAATAAGTAATATGTACCTTAGCGAGGACCCTACTAGTTAGAGCGGTTAAGGCGCTAGTTAGAGCACTACTAGCTAGAATACTAATTAGAGCCCCTCAAACTAGAACGTAGGGAGAGTACTATAGGTAACTACTCTAGAGGGAAGGCATTTATAGTATATATTTAGAAACTAGATATATAAGCTAGTAAATACTAACGAATAGTACTAGGATAATTCTATAGCTCTATTTAAGATAACCTAGAGCCTAGACGAGGTTAACTTATCTCTAATACTAGAGTATACTAGAGCTACGGATATATAGGCTCTACTTAACGCGAAGTATATAAAAAACCTTCTAACTTTATTAAGGGTGTACTAGTAATAGTATATAACCTACAAGATAGGCAAGGACACTATAATCGATAATATATTTGTAACTCTATTAAGTCTCTTATATAAGATTATTAGTATCGAGCTAGATATAAAGATCTTATACTTATATAATAGAGTAGTTTAGTAGTTACTAAATACGTTACTAGAGTAATACTATAATCTTAGATAGACGATCGACTTAATAGGTATAAAGGATAGCGTGAAGATTATATATATCTTATTTAAAGAAGATGCTCGGATATAAGGCTCTAAGTATATAATAAGTATAGAGGCTAGAAGAGCTAGGTTATACTATCCTTATAGCTTATCCGAATATCTACTTCCTAAGTACCTAAGCCTATTAGAGTGCTAAAAGATACTAAAGGAGAAGAGGAATAAGAGGAGGTCTAGCTTATAGCGCTAGAGAAAAGAGAATATAACCGACCTAAAAACTCTAACCTAGAAGATTAAGGTACTTAAGAAGGTAAAGAAAAGGTCGAGTTAGAGTAAGTCGCGACTAGGTATAAAGGATAAGAAGCACTCTAATAAGAGTAAGGGCAAGTAGAAGTATAAAAAGGATAAGATATACGTAGCTAAAGTAAGCGTATTATTATTAAGCGACTCTAACTTAGAGTACTCGAGTTCCTCTAAGACCTTAGACTCCTCTAACGCTAAGAGTAAAGATAAGTATAATCTAGTAGAAGCTATAGCCGATTATAAAGGTAAGCTTCTATAAGGTGCGATTCTTCTCGACTCTAGTATATTAGCCTATATATCTAATAATAAGGATCTCTTTAGGAAGCTAAACCCGACTAATATAAGGAAAATAAAAGTCGGGGGTAGTTTCTTAAAGAGTAGACATAGGAGTATAATAGAGGTCTCTAATACGTTTAGGGGAAGTCTAATAGTACCTACGCTTTATATCCCGAACCTAAGGGTTACTCTAATCTTAGATTAAAAGCTTGTCTAGGAGTTCGATTTAGTTAGAATAATACTTCCTAATACGTTCTATATAGTAAACTCGAACATCGATCTAGTCCTCGAATATTATTCGCTCTATAGTATCTATTAACTCTAGAAAGTCTATAGTACCCTAGTCTCTTAGACTAACGAAGTAGAGAATAGAGTAGAGTCTCTACTTATTCTAATAGCAGATATAGATAATTCTAACTAAGCCGCGTATAAACTCTATAATCTCTAGTATCGTCGATTCTTATACTACGGCATATCTAAGTTAAGATCCCTTTATAAGGTTACTATACTAAAGAGCCTAGTACCTATCGTCGATAGCGTTAACTATAAGATATATAGAATTATTAATATAAAGAGGAAGTAGGGAAAGGTAACTAACTAGAAGCGTTAGATCCTTAAACTTATCTTACTTAATATCTATAGTCCTCTACTACTATTAAGGGAAGGGTTTAGATACTTTCTTATCGTTATCGATAATTACTTATAGAAGGTATAGGCGTACCCCCTAAAGAAGAAATTAGACTCGGCTAAAGTACTTCGACGTTAGCGAAAGAAGGTTAAGCTTTAGACTAATAGCTTAAAGCCTAAGGTAGTACGAAGCGATAATATAGGTAAACTCCTATCCATCCTAAAGGAATAAGAGTTAGAGTATAGTATAGAGCTTAACCTAACCGAAGCGTATAACTCTAGGGCGAATAGAATTACTAAAAAACATATTAGCGATACTAAATAGGTAGTTAGAGCGATAATAGAAGACGCTAGGCTCCTAATTAAGTTCTAGCTAGAAGCTCTAACTACGAGCTAATATATTTATAACCTATACCTAGTAAATATCGACGACCTCTTACTAACGCTAGAGGAGGCCTAGTTAGAGAAACAACTATTAGTTAACTATATATACGTCTAGGGGTGCTAAGTAGTTTTATATATTAACTCGAAGTCGATACCTAAGAATTTGTAGAGAGACAAGCTAATAAATTAGGGACGTAAGGGAGTATTTATTAGGTACGTTAAGAGTACTATAAAGATATAGAAGGTCTAGTTACCTAACTTATAGCAGGTAATTATAATAGGGTCTATTAAATTCTTCGAGGAAAGTAAGAGAGGTAATCTTAAACTTAGCTTTACTCCGAAGAATTAGAGTAGTTCTATACTAACGCGAAGACTAGTTAGGCGCCTACTAAAGCCTAACCCGAACCTAATACGCCTATTACTAAAGCCTAATCTAAACCCGAAGCTACTAAGCCTAACTATAATATATAGGGTCGTAATATATATCTAACTATCCTAGCTACTAAAACTAGACGCGAGTATTAAGAGATACGACCTAGACTCTAATAGTAAGCTAGAGAAGTTAGAGTAATAAGAGAAGGAGTAAGGCTAGTTAGAGTAGGTCTAGCTAGAGTAGGAGCTAGTAGATTAAGGGCTAGTAGCCCTACCTACGCCCCCTACTCTAGTACTAGGTAAGAGGATAAGGCTAGTATTAGATAGGTTAGAAGAAGTTAGAATAGATAGAGGCCTACCGAAGTAGTTAAATAAGATAACTAGTAGGAGAAGTTGTAATTAGAGAGACGAAGGGAGGTAGGAAAAGTTAAAGAGAGCTATAGAGACAATTAATAGCTTTATTACAATCTATAATATAATATTAGGTATAAACGTAGAAGAAGAGCTCTACTAGTATAAGGACAGCTAGTTTAGGTTTACGGCAGACATAGAGGAATATAGTACTAGTAGGCTCTAAAGAAGCTAGAGAGGTATATACGCTTATTAAAGGACCTTAGAATTGTAGATAATACGAAGGTATAAGATATACTTATAGGGTACTCTAACTCTAACTACACGATAGATAAATTAGACTATATCTTAGTACTAGAGAATATATTTATACTTACTAGAGGACTAGTATCCTCGGCTAGTAAGAAGCAAAAGTTAGTAGTAGGCTCGATAATAGAGGCAGAGTATATAGTAATAGCGAGATATATAAAATAGTTATAGTTCCTCTATTAGATCCTTCGAGATATAAAGATATAAAGATATATCGGTTAGAGCCTATATATTAAGGAGGAGATAAAGCTCGCTATAGAATTACTAATAGTATAGCTATAAGAAGACAACTAAGTAGTAATTACTCTTATAAAGGATATATACGCGAGTAAGAAGTTAAAGTATATCGACGTAGCCTACTATTATTAGAGAGACCTCTATAAGAAGAGTATTATCTCTATTACCTATATTAAGACCTCTAATATAATTACTAACAGCCTAACGAAACTGAAACTAGGGCTTTAATTTAAGAAGGTAGTAGAGTAGCTTTAGCTAAGGAAGTAATCCTTTTGTTTTAATTCGCTTTCTATTTCTACAATTATAGCTACTACTAGGGAGTAGCACTATAATATATTACTAGACTAACCTACTACCTTAGGTATTCTCGTTTGTTATAAGGAACTCCTAAATCCCTATTAGAATGCCTATACTACTAGTAGCCGGCCCTAGACCTACGACGAGCACTCTAGCTACTACTCTAACTACTATAATAAGCACTCTAACTACTACTTTAACTATTACGACAAGTACTCTAACTACTACTCTAACTACTATAACGACTAACCTAAGATAGACCTACGTTAGGCTACTTAGAAACCTCGCTACTAATTCTCTTATTAGGCGTCTCGGCAATCTCCTAGTAAAACTGTTACTAATCGTAGAACTCCTATTAGGCCCTTACCTAACCCGCCTTAGGAATACTATAGAGTAGGTTCTTAGGAAGTCTCGGCATAATAATACGAGGGCTCGGACAAGTAGGAAATAGACCCTAACAAATAATAACTAAGTGCCGCTTAGTCCTAAAGGCGCCTAGGCTAATATTAGAAGATAGCTAATATTTAGAAGGCGAGCGCTTAGTAGGAAGTAGAATATTATAGTCGTCTAGAGTTAGGAATAAATAAATACTACTCTATATACTCCTAATAGGCTAATCTCTTAGACTCCTACCTAAGAGAATTAGACTTATACTAGTTATATAGACATCTAGCCTAGAAGGCTAATAATAAGTTAGAGAGAAAAGAATCCTTAGGATCTTATACTCCTATCTTTCCTCCTAGGCCTCTCTAAGCGACTAATTCCTTCCTAGTACTCTAACGCCTCTAACTAGGACTATTAGAGCTCTAACGTCTCTAACTAAGGTTTATACCCTAAAGAGCCGTAGTAGGAATAGGGACTAGAGCTTACCTAAGTAGAGTAACAGACCTCTTACTTAATAGAGACTCCTCCTTAATTATAGGCGAAATCGAGGTACGCTAGTAGAGCTAGGGGAGGAAGGCCTAATTAATAAGGTACTAATAGGTTAGAGCCTTAATTTTCTTACCTATTTAAGTTAACTTATAGTTAGTTACCTAGTCTAGGAGAGTTAAGGGCCTCCTAATAACGCTCTATTTATACTAGGCGAATTTAGCCTCCTAGAGATAGACTAAGATCCTATAGTAGATAAGATTACTCTAGGTAAATCCCGTCGGATTAGTCCCGACTAGAATGCTCCTATCTAGCTATAGGGTCTTATTAAACTATATAGTAAAGAGGTCTCTAGCTTCCTAATTAGTATAAGGTTTAGAGAAGGCCTTATTACGACAATCTACGAGATAAGTAAGTAACCTATAGTACTCGCCCTCCTAATACTTATCTAGGGCTATCTAGTAACGATCTAGATCCTTCTAATAATAATCCTTATCCTTCTAACGCTATAGGCTAATATTAGGACTCTAACCTAGGCTCTAACAGACTAGAGGTTAGAGAGTTAGATTAATAGGCTAGGGAGTAGAAAGGTAAGAGCGGAGGTTATAGCTATCTACCTAAGCTCGGGCTAATAGACTACTCTAAGCTAAGCCTAATAGACTACTCTAACTTATAGTACTATTCTAACCTAAGAGATTCTCGTCTACTAATCTAGTATAGAGCGAGTAATACTTCTTTTAGTTCTTCCTAAAGTAGTTCGTATAAGAACTCTTAAGATAGGGATTTCTAAGGTTAAAGTAATAAAGAGCGTATAGACTAATATACTAGCCTCCCGAGTTTATAGTATACTAGACCTAGTTTATAGTCTAGGTAGTACTAGCTATTATAAGACCTACTATAATAGGTATTATACTAGTTAGTATATTTAGGTTATATTCTTATAAGCCTAGATTATTAGGAAATACCTAGCCTAAATAAGTAACGTAAAACTAAGTCGTATTACCCTTAAGTGCCGAAAGGATCTTAGAGAACCGACTAGTATAGTATGCCTCGCGGAGGAATCGAATGTATGCCTAGAGCTAGGCCTAACTAAGAGTCGGATGTCTTATAGTATTAGAGCTTAGAGCGGCGAGCTATCTAAGCTTCTCCTCGAGTAAAGTAATATCTAATAGAATTAGCGGAACATCTTACTATTACGCTATACTAAGGTATTAGAGAAGTATAAGAATATTAGAGAGATAATAACTAAAGAAGTATGCTAAGAAAGAGAGGGAGGGTAGACAACTTTATATAAAGTCGGACCTACCTATAGAGACAAGGCATTTATATATACTAGTACGCAAACTAATATATATAAAATAAGATATTTATATAGATAAATAAGTAAAGAAATAAGACATTTATATAGACAAACAAACAAGCTAGCGTAAGTAAAGAGCAAGTATGCTCTAACTTACGACTTTATTTATATATTAGAGGCAAACATCCTCTAACTTATAATTCTCTATTACGAAGACAAAGAAGTATATTCTCTTAGAAGAACAAAGGGGCATATTATATCGAGAAGACTCTAGAGTAGGATTAGAAGCTAGTAGGAGTTACTTAGAGTTAGTAGGAGCTATAGACGGTATATAACTAAGTAGGAGTGTTAAAAAAGGGTAGAGAGTAGTCTTATACCTACCTAGCTTAGTTAGAATAAAGAGAGTTATACTAGAATATAACTTACGAGTCCTCTAACTAAGTTCCCTATAAGCTTAGCGCGAGTAGGAGTATTTAAAGGGGAGAGAGAAGAGATAGCTTCTCTTCTCTAACTAATATAATATAGAGTTTACTTCTTTGTCTATACTTAGGTACATCCCTTTCCTAATATAATATATTTCTCTAGTAGCTACTTCCTTATACGTAAATCTATTACCTACTAGAGTATTAGATCTCTATTAAGTGTTAGATCTCAATTTAATAGAGTAGTATATAGACGTACTAGTAATATTAGTTCTAGTAGCTATTTTAGCTAGAATAGTAGTATTAAGCCAAACTTCTTCCTAGTAGGACTTGTTATATTTCGATCTTCTACTTATTAAACTAAGAATAATAGGGACCTACAAGCGACACTAATATCTCTACATATCCTCTACTAGACTAATTTACTCCTCGCTCCCTCTATATACGAAGAGGTAGAGTAGGTACTCTACATATTAGTTAGCTTATTAAATACTAGATATATGCCTACTCTATTATCTAGTATACCTATTTCTTCGCTCCGAAGGACTTCTCTTATAATTATATAAGAGTATAATTAAGCTCTACCTAGTTTCCTAACTTTGCTCGAGCTCTTAATCCTTTATTAATAATAAATAGAATCTTTAACCTATCTAATTCTATCTACTACTAGTAGACTATATATATTATTATATCGACTATATATCTTACTAGTAGTACTATTAAGCCTAGAAGCGCTATAGTAGTAATAGTATAGTAGAGGCATAGGTCGAATAAGAACTAAGAGAAGTAGCGTAAATATAAGTAAGTCGAAGTACTTAAATCTTACGCTAAGGAAGTTAACTAGATAGTAGGTAGTATTAATACAAATACTTTATAGAAGATGCCTATAATACTAAGTCCTATATTTTCTAATCTTATTACTATATACTACTAAGTCTTATTAAGAAATAGTAGTTAGTACATCTTCTTAGAAGACTTCTTATCGAATATCTTAGCTAATAATAGCTACCTTTTGTTACTAAGCCTATATTCGACGCTTAATAGAGAGCGATATAATATTATTACTATCTTCCTCTACTAAAGATAGTAGTCTAGATTATAGTATAATCGAAGATACTATTAGAGAACTTAGTATATAGGTTAGTTAAAATATATATTATTATACGAAGTATCTAAGAGTTATAAAGTATATATAGAAGATATCCTATATATAGAGAAACGTTATCTTACTCCGCGCTACCTAAGGCTACTTACTAGAGCGCTACGTTATACCTAGGGTAGTAACTTATAATAGTACCCCCTTCTTTAGAAATATAAGCTCCTACGACGTCGTATAGTCTATCTTATCTTTCTTTAAGTAATATAGTATCTATAGCTCTTATATAGTATTCTTATCTATTAACGTATTATAGTTCTACTAATTCTTATAGATATCCTAATTGTTAGTCGTAGTTACTAGTAAGTCTCTTTTAAGATGTTATAGTAGTATATATAGTTAGTAAGGTAGAAATCTATTACCTTCGTAGAGGTTTAGTATATACTTACTAGTAATACTAATAAGCGTATCTATTATTACTAAGAATACTTCCTCCTATAATCTTACCCTAAATAGTATAGGTAGACTATCTTTATAAGGATACTATATATAGAACTTAGCTATAGCCCTCTTACTACTAGGTAGTATATTCTACTATTATTACTAATTATCTAGGCTATCGCCCTTCTAGCGAACTTTATACTTAATTTGTCCTTAAACTATCTTCGAATCTAATATTCTCTCTACCTCCTATTCTAGCTCTTCCTCTTCGCTATTATAATTAATTAGTACTAGTAGTAGTATTAGGTTAGTCTAATACTCGAATAGATTAGTAGCCGCTTATTATAGTAGGCTATTATAGAATACGTTAGAGATCTTTATCTAAGCTAGAAGCTTTAGTCGATAGGCTTACTAATATATATACGTAACTTCGAAGGAACTAAATCTAGTTTCTTCGCTAGGCGTTAAGTCTTAATATATCTAGCGTCTAGCTATACTTAGTCTCTAACTCGATAAATAGTATCTACTCGATATACGTTAGTAGTTCCTATATATTAGGCTTAAGATATAGCGTATATATCCTTTAGCTCGGATAGAATATACGTTAAGTAGTTAGCTACTATATTAGCCTATTTAATCGCACTTACTTAATAAGCTGTTACTTATAGCTTTAGTAGCGAACCTTTAATAGATATCTTTAGATACCTACCTAAATCTACGAAGAATAGAATAACTCTAGTAGATATAGAAACGCTATTACTAATAGCGAATTTAGCTATAAGTAGCTAGTCTACCTAGTTATCTTAATAGTAGTTCGTATATTTACGCAAATATTCTTTGATAATCTAATTTATTCTTTTAGACTACCTATTAGTCTCTAAGTAAAAGATAGAGCTAAGATTTCTTATAATACCGAACCTTTTATATAATTGCTTCTACTACGTATTTTCGAATTATATACTCTAGTTAGAAGTTATTCTATCTAGCATACTATAGATTAGAAAAACGTGATTTCTAAATAGAGAACTATAGTAGTCGCCCTCTATACTATCTATAGTAATTAACTAAGAGCGCTTAGTAAGGCGGTCGGTTATAGTAAAAATATATCGATAATTAACTCTATTACGTACGTATAGTAGTAAGTCTATAATTAGATCTACAGTTATTTACTTCTAGTAGTTGTCTAGTATTTAGCTTAGTTATAGCAAACTCTAGTACTTTAGGTAAGAAGGTACTACCCTATAGTAGACGTAGTAGTTATAAATATATTACTTAATATTATATACTATATAGAGCTAGAACTATCCTTCTCGGCATAGTAACTTATACGTCCTTCTACTACTAGGATGTCCTACTATTAGCGTATTATAGTAGCGGCAAATTATTCTTACTTAGAGATCCTTATAGTTCGGTAAGTATACTATATTATTAACTATTAGTAGGCCGTCTTCTACTCGATAGTTATTTACTACGATCTTCTATCCTACTAGGAACTTTAGTATTATTCTATCCTTATTCTTAATACTATATAAGCTTACTAGTAGCTCTTTATTAGTACTATATACTTTCTAACTTCCTTATCTAGTAGTAGCTCCTCTAATTCCTCTTCCTATTTAGTCTTAGTTATAGTTCTTATTAGAATTACTAGGGATAGTATTACGATTATAAGTATTAGTAAGAGTAGAGATAATAGAGTTATTAATATATATATCCTCCTAGTAGGTTATACGCTATCCTTAGTAGGCTTACTTATATATATATTATCTACGTAGAGGACAACTAGTAAGTTCTTTAGTAATAGTATGCCCTTATAGATATCCTCGTCCGAATCGTCGTCTAAGTCCTCGATAGTTACTTAGTATTTACGCTCGTATAGTCTTAGTACATCCTCTATTCTATATTAAAATAGCTTAATATTAATAACTTTAATTATATTAAGTCTAAGTTATATTCTCTTATCGATATTCCTAGGTTATAGTAGTACCTAGTACTAATACTAAACTCTTAGATCGTCCTAATTGCCTCTTACTAGTAGGTCTTATAAGCGACGAGTTAAGCTATCTAGCTTAGTATCTTACTTACTAGACTAATAGGTTATCTTAAAGTTAAATTATAATAAGAACTCTACCTATCTTACTTAGCAGCGATATAACTACTTTATAGTTATAAACTATTCGAGATTCTTATAGTCTAATAGGACTTATATAGGTAGTTTACTACTTGTATTAACTTCTATCTCTATAGCTAGCTTAGGCTTCTATTCTTCGAACGCCTTTACTATTACTAAGAGCTCTTTATTATAGATTTCGTAGTTATACTCCTATAGTAATATCTTCTTAGAATAGAAGGTTACTAGACGAATAGCTCCCTTCTATATCTATAATAGAACGCTAGCTATAACGTAGTTAGATATATTAGTTTCGATCTATACTTATATACTAGGTTAGAAGTATATAAGGATAGGAGCTATCGTAAACTAGTTCTTAAGTTAATCGAAAGCCTCTTAGTATTTGTCTAACTAGTTCTACGGGATATCGGCTTTCGTTAATTCGATAAGTAGTACTATAAGGCGCAAGAACGCTATAATAAAGCGTCTATATAAGTTAGCGAACTCTAGAAAGGCCTATACGTCTTTAATATATTTAGGAGCTTTCTAATATATAATAGCTTCTACTTTAGCTAGATCTATTTCGATTCTATTAGTAGTAATAATAAGTCCGAGATATTTGACCTCCTAGATATAGAACTTACACTTATTAATATCTACTAGTAAGCTAGCTTCTCTTAGTTTAAGTAGTACTAATCTTATATATTCCTTATACTCTTCTAGAGTGTCGCTATAGATTAACAAGGTATTAAGGTATACTATAAGAAAGCAGTCTAGATATTCTAATATAATCTCGTTAATATAGGATTACTAGCTACTTAGGCTATTATATAGGCTAAAGAGTATTACTCTATACTAGTAGAGACTATATTTCGTAATAAAGGCTATTAACTATTTATTACTCTCGCGAATCCTAAGGTTATTAAATATAGCTATAATATTAAGTTTAGTAAACTACTTAGCCTTTAATAGTTAGTCTAGGGTCTCTTAGATTAATAATATAGGATACCGATCCTTAATTGTTAGCGCGTTTAGGGCCTAGTAGTCTATATATATATAAAGACCGCCTCCTAGTTTACTTACTATAATTATAGGTAAAGTACTATAAGAGTTAGATTTCTCGATTATACTCTTCTCGAGCTCTTCGTCGATATACTTTTTTACTACGGCTAGTTACGTAAGGTTTATAGTATAGCCCTTTTTATAAGGCGGCTCTACTCCTAGCTTAAAGTTAATAGCGTAGTTAGTTCGCTAGTATAGTAGGAGCTTAACGTCCTTCTTATTCCTAGATATATCTACTAAATTATATAAGTACTATAGTAGCTTAGTCCTAAGATCGGTCTATAGTATAGCTTATATAAACTTTTTGTAATTCTTCGAGGTTATAGCGAACAAGCTAACTTACTTAGCCTCTAGCTATAAGTCTTCTAGCTATAATATAAACAAGTCGTAGCTAGCTTACTTAGCTAGCTTTAGTATTACCTAAGCGCTAATTATATAAATATTAGCGTCTCTAGTCTTCGTTTAATACTAATTATATAGCTTGTCTTATAACTCGACGTATAGCTTATAGGGCCTCCTATATTCTAGGCACCCTACTCTATAGTATTCGTAGTTAAACGTTATAGTATAGTCTTTAAAACTCAGATAGGGGTTATATTTATAGAGCTAGGATATACCTAGTACTATCGAATAGTTATAAAGGAGTATAATAAAGCATACTACTATATTAGTATAACTACTAATAGTTTGTATTACTATAGCAGCCTACCTAACTATAAATATACGTATATTAGCTAAGCGAAGCTATTTTAGTTATTTAAGATTAAATATACGTAAATAATTTGCGTAGACGAAATTAGAGTCGATAAAGATAGCTAATACTCTAGAATTAATTAAAGATTATAAATAGATTTTGCTATTATTAGTACTTATTAAAGATATAACTACTAAATAACAGCCTATCTTAGGTAACGTTAATAAGTATAGTCTTAAGGTATTAAGCTCTTTATACTTATCTATAGTATCTCTCTTCTCTAATTATTATAGTAGAGTCTACTAGTAGTACGACTTAGTCGCTAGTATAGGCTTTTCCCTACTAAGCTAGGGGTAGTATTAAGGTATAAGGACTTATAGTAGTAGTAAGGTCGGTAGTATTATTAGTAATAGCTACTAGACCTATAGTATAGTTATTAGTAATTATTATCTCGTAGTTAATATTATCGGACTTATACGCTCTATAGTTAAAGTATAGGATATACTTCCTATCTAAACCTAAGTAGTCCTTTTTGTAGTACTTATAGTAGCAGCCCTTAGCTTAGTAGCACCCCTTCTTCTCTTCTAACTATTTTAGGAGGTTATCGCGATAATACTTATTAGGTATAATATAGACTACTAGACCTTTATTATAACAAGTTAGAGCTACGCTACTAGGAGTCTTTTTGCCCTTCTTATTTGTATCCTTATCCTTCTCTCTATTCTTATCTTTGTTCTTATTAGACGCTAGCTTATTAGTAGATTATACTGCCTTAAAACAATTGTAATTCTACTTAACTATATATAAGTACTCGACTATTAAGTTTAAGGTAGTAAGGTAGATATAGTTTAGTAAGGATCGAGCGTTTAGGTTGTTAATCTTAAGAGTAAGGTCGTACGCTATATTAGTATTCTTAGAGGCTAATCTCTTCCTATAGACTAGCTTGCTAATATAGGCGGCATACTAGTTGAACTTAATAAGAAAGTCCCTAACCTTCTTAGCCTTATCCTACTTAAGAAAGTTATAGTTGTCTTTAGCTTCTATTATATTGTTAGTACTTAGGAAGTTCTTATCGAAGATAGTCTACAAGTTAGATTCTTTAGACTAAAGTACTAACTTTAGGGTATCTAGACTATAGTAGGTTTTAATCGTATTAAAGGCTATAGATTTAGGCTTTATATAGCTAAGAATATAATCGAGCCTTTCTTACTCTATAGAGTAATTAGTATTACTATAACTAGTATAGATCTTAGCTTCTAATAACATTTTCTAGTTAGGATACGTATTATAACTAGCTCCTTTACTAGTAAAGATTAGTATATTAGGGTACCTATAATTTAGATGCTAGGTATTAGTACTTATAGTAGCAGTAGTTCTATTATAGCTATTAATTCCTTCGCTACTTCTAGACCTACTACTACCTCGACTAGCTTCTACTAGATTGCTATTTCCGCTAGTATAGTAAGGTATATAAGACTTAAGACGCTCCTTTCGAGACTTAAAGAGGTTAGATAGGAACTTATCCTCTTCCTCGCTCTCTATTAAGGACTTAGATAGAGCGGCTTCTTCGATAGACTCCTATAGGACCTTATTTATAAGGTAGTATACCTTCTTATTAGCTATAGCTAGCTAGTCTCCTAGTATCTTAATCTTACGCTCTAGCTTAGCTAAGGTAATCTCGTTCTCCTTATTCTTAGCCCTATATCCGCTACTATTTCCTTTAGCTTTAATAGGCGCTTAGATTCCTAGTTAAAGGCTTTAAACGCCTTATTACGCTAGTTAACAGCTTCCTTAAGTTATACTATAAGGTTTATTACCTATTATTTACTATAACGTAGCTTCTTCTTATATTTATTATTTACTTTCTCTAATAACTTAAGCTATCTAGCGTTAGCTCTAGCGTGCTCTATTATTTGTGTATAGACGTTAAATACAAATTATAGCTTCCTCTCTACTAGCTCTTAAAATCGATTAATATCTAGATTCTAGTATTCTAAGATATCTTTCTTATCTTCTTATTCTACGTCGAAGATAACGTAGCAACCTCTCTCCTTAAGCTTAGGCTCTCTAGCTAACTTGTTAAACTTAGCTTATATATCTATTTCTTCTTATATTTCGCTTATAATAGTTTAGGAATCCTATATATTTAGAGCGTTTATTCTCTCGAAGAGTTAAAGGGTTAATTAGTATAAGCTCGACCTATACTATAGAGGTAGTAGGTCTATTAGTATTAGATAGCCTAAACTACCTAGTACTTCTCTCTAGTTAGGTATATAAGATACTAGTAATAAAGTAAGTATATCTTCGTATATATTAATAAAGTTGTCGTCTAAGTTATAATAAGCTAAATAGAAGTCAATTAATCTTCGTACGTAGATAGTTTTAAGAGCTACTTATCTAGCTACTTTAGCTTGTTTAAGTATATTGCTTATTAGTTAATAGGTGTTATTAGTAAATTATAAAGAGTTAAAACGTAAAACTAATATAGTCTTATAAGTAGTACTTATCTTAGTTACGTAGCTAACTATTAGACTCTCTATAATATATAATATAACGCGAACTATTATTACGTTTTAATAAAGATAGTATAAATAGCTATTAAGTTCGTTTGATATTATAATTAAAGCGCGCGCGCGTTAAGTAGCGCTATAGTAAAGTATAGATACCTTTGTATATTCCGACTTAGTATAACAAACTATTAGGGAACTTAGTATATAGGTTAGTTAAAAGACGTGTTATTATACGAAGTATCTAGAAGTTATAAAGCGTGTATAGAAGATATCCTATATATAGAAAAACGTTCTCCTATTCTACGCTACCTAAGGCTATCTACTAGAGCGCTATATTATATCTAGGATAGTAACTTATAATAGATACTACTTTAGTTTTTAGTATAGATATAAATTGAGCGAAGTATATTAGAAGAGAATAGTATTATAATATATATAGTAGTAGTATTTATATTTACAAATAATATAGTATCTATAATAGTAGATAGTATTAAATCTCTAGTCTCGTCTCTAGTATCTAAGAAGCTACTAATTTTACTATCTTATACCTAAGATCCTTTATATCTATAATAATAGCTAGTATAGTTATATCTAGATATTATAGGCTCTTAGAATAGACCTATACCAAATCTTATTTAGCTGCTAGCTATATTAATAGCTACTATAGACATATATACTTATAAGGTTACTTCTAGGTTATACTAATACTAGAATATTAGATTAGGTCTTAGGTAAGTAGTCCCTTACTATAAGTATAGCTAATCTATATAAGGATTTCCTATATAGCCTTTAGTTACTTTAATAACTTAGAGGTAGCTATTAGCTAACGTAATAGCTATAATAGAGAATATACTTACTAAGGAATAGCTTCGAAGTAGTAAGATAGTTAGCTTATCGACTTAATTCCTCGATAAGGCTCTCGCTACTAATTATAAGATATTTACTAAAATAGTAGTCGATATATCGAGACTAGTGTCTTACGAGCCTTCCTTTATAACAGATAACTCTCTTCGCTCTAATATAATAATAGGATAGGTAGTACCTTAGTAGATAGGAAGTCCTTACTAACTATATTATTATAAACTCGAGTCTAGTCCTATAGGCTTCTAAAGTTAACTAGAGTATATCCTAAAGAGCTCTTATAAGGTCGGTAGTAGTCTTAATAGTTAGAAAGCCTATTATAGAAAGTTTAGGCGTTAATAGAACTACTATAGTATATATAGCTTAAGATTAGGAGCTTAGTAAGGATTGTAGGTCGCTAGGCTAGGCTTTTATTAATTATCTACTTTGTCTAATAGTAAGGCTATAGTTAATAATCGAGATATATATAATTAATAAGTCTTAAGCTACTTACGTACATAGCTTATTAATTAGAAGGCGTAGCTAATAGTAAGCTTAGTAAAGTTAGGATGTTTTATAGGCTTTATATAGTAATATAATAGGAAGGAGGTATCTATTAAAGGTTAATATATTTCGATATACTTCGTAGGGCTATTATATAGTAGTAATTATCCTAGCTATACTAGAGTAGAACCTTATTAACTTAAACTCTCTAGTATTATATATTTTATATACTTACCTTATAGGTAGGTAATATAATACCTTCTTAGACTCTAGCCTATATTATCTCCTACTATTTACTAGACTATATTATAAAAATCTAGCCTTACCTTATATAATCTACTTTTCTAAATCTACCTTTAAATATATAACTCTCCTTAGATAGATAATTGCCTCCTTATATAGAACGCTATATAATACTATCTATAGATAAGAATAATATCTATATTAATATATATAGTATTTATACTATTAGTACCTTTAATCGACCTCTATATACCTTTATATATAGCTCGCCTACCTCTATACTATAGATACTACAACCTACCTTTCTAGCCTAGTAGGTCTATAGTACTATATAAAAGTAACTCTATACCTATAGATCTAAATCTAAATATATATCTTATACCTTTTACGTCTATCCTTTATACTCTTCTAAGTCTAGCTTATATTATAGTCTAGTAGCGTTAAAGATTTAGATCTAATATAAAAGTAGAGGTACTTAATCTAAAGTAGCCTATCCTATTCTAGATAGAAGAAGATTATATTATTTAGATAGACTTATAGTAGTAAGAGTTTAGTAGGTATAGTATTAAGGCGTAAGTCTAATAAAAGATATAGCGTAGAGTAGTAGGTAGGGCTACTAGAAAGGTAGAGCTAAAATCGAAATACTAGTACTATTTAATTAAGACCTTATATAGCTTATATAGCGACTAGAGTTAATTAGTTATATAGCTAATTATTCTATTTAAAAAAGGCTAGCTATAGTATTCGCGAGGATTTAGTCGACTATATATCTTATAAGTAGATACCTTCTTTTATATACTAGAGGTAGCTATACTCTAGTACTATATATTATAGAACTACTTCCTAGATCCTCTTAGTAGAGCTATAGGATTAGTTAGTAGCGCTTAGTTAGCTATAGTATACCTAAAGGTCCGCTATATCTTTAACCTCTTTAATAGATTATTTACGAACCTATTATACTATAACTTAGTATTCTTATACTTTTATATACTACCCTTTAAAGGATACTTCTTAGTATCTTTCCTATCTAACATAGTAGAGGCTACTCCTACGAAGTAGTAAGAACTATAAGTATTATACGTAGTATAAATACTATCTTAAGTATAAGAAGCTAGCTCTTATAATATATAAACATATATATATATATATACTTTTCTTATCTTAGTCGAGAAGGTATTTAGGAGTTCGATACTATTATTATAACTTCTATATATATAAATACATTATACGACCTAATATATTATAGTACTATTCTATTTAATCCTAATTTAGATACTACTTAGCTAGCTATAGAATTAGATACTAAGCTACGCTAAGTATATAAGTACTATATTTAAGAAGCCTTTAGTAAGGCTTGTTTTAAGAAGGACTACTAATTTAGCTTCGCCGAATTCTTCTATAGAGTATAAGATCTAGAGGATTATAAGAATATAGACTAGCTAGAGTTTTAAGAGCTAGTAAATAGATATTAAAGCCGAGCCTTCGTACTAGTTATAGGTCTAATAGAGACAATTAGAGAGATAGATAGTAAGAATAAGGTAATATAGTAAGCGCTTAACAAATATAAGTAATAGGCTAAAGTTAATATAAGTATAGCTAAATATCTATATTAGGAGCGTAATATTACTATATAAGATATAGAGGATATAGTTTAAGAGAAGAACTAAGCTATTATAGCGCTAGATAGTATAGTAGACAATCTAATAGTAGTAACTAAGAAGGCTAGGTAGCTATAAGAGCTAAAGAATAGTAAGAAGTATTACTATAATCTAGTAAGTAAGCGCTAGGAAGAAATTAATAAGTATAAGGACAAGCTTACTACGCTAAATAAGTCTACATAGATTACTTAGTATAAGTTAGAAGTAGTACTAGCTAAGATTAGAGAGTTTGAGAATAACTTACGTTACTATTCGAAGTTACTATTACTAGGCCTACTAGGCTATAAGAGCTCGCTCGAGTATAAGGAGTATAAGAAGCGCTAAGATTATAAGCGTTATATATTAGTATTAGGTAGATAGGGAGGTTCGCTTAGCGTTCTAAGCTTCTAGCGTAAAGATACTCTAGATTCTTTAAATAGTTAAAGCTACTATAAGCTTAATATATATATCGACCTATATTATAGTAAGCTAATAAAGACGAACGATAATATCGACAAGTCTAAGGAATTCTTAGAAGAGCTTAGTAATAACGTACCTATAGGTAGTTTAGTTAAAGGCGAGTTTAAGAAGTTTATAGCTTAGCTAGTCTTAAAGCTACATTTAACTAGCTTTTAGTTAGAGGGTAATATAATCGAGTATATCTTCTAGTTTCTTAAGAGTATTATAGAGACCTATTACTAGTTTCGCGTACTAAACGACTATAGTAATCTATATCTAAACCTCTATATAAGTACTAAGAATATACTTAATAACCTAAAGGAGCATTTTAGAGAATAAGATAGCTACACTAAGTAGCATATATAAGAGGCGATCAATAAGACAAAGTAGAGCAAAACTTAGAAGTTTAATAATATCTATACTAAGTACTTATATTACTATTACTATATACTACTTAGTAAAGAAACTCTAAAGGTCTTAGCCTTTAAGAAGGTCCTAAACAATATATATAAGGAGTATATTATAGGCTAATACTATACTACTAAAGCTAACTTAGTAGCTAAGTACAAGCTATTAGGTATAGACCTTAACCTTATTAAGATTAATATAGATAAGAATACGCTTAAGAAAGCCTAGTAAGTAGCTAATTATAGAGGCGCTTATAGTAGTCGTAATATAGGAGGATAGTAATATAGGAGGATAGTAGGCTAATAGTAGAAGACAAACAACTAATAATATAACTAGTAGCTTAACTAGTTTATAGAAGCATATATAGTTCGAGTCTATACGCTCTAAGTAGCCTATTAAGTACTATAGTATCTAGATCCTCGATAACTCGCTAGTAGGCTAGAAGGAACTATAGTATATTTATAGAAGGAGCTATAGCGTATTTATAGAAGGAGCTATAGTATATTTATAGAAGGAGCTATAGTAGATTTATAATAGTAAGCTTTATATACGCTATAGTAAGCTAGGATACTATTTATATTAGACGCGTAAGTACCTCCTATATAAATTCGAGTATAGCGCGAAGGCCGATATAATTAGTTAGTATATCTACTAAGTTGCCTTTAGCGCTATCTCTATAGATTTACTAAGTTAGAGGTCGAGATCTACTAGATATTAGTACGAGTAGCTAGGATAATAGTATATAGGCTAGGATATAAAGTATTTACGCTCTAGTTATAATAAGTTAGAATAGAAGTAGAACTACTATTATAAGCCTATATAATATCTATAGAATAGTACTAAGGAGACGCTCCTATTCCTATATATATAGCGACTACTAAGGACTATAAGAAGTAAGCTAGAATATAACGTCTTAAAGAAGCTTCTACGTAAGTACTATAACTTAGTAGATATATAGGATAGGAAGAAGGTAAAGATATTACTACTATACTAGCTAGAAGTCGATTTAAAGATCTACCTAAAGGACAAAAAGATGCTACTCTACTAGAAACCTTATAATACCTCTTAGCGTAAAATTAAAGCGATCTATAAGTAGATATAAGATTAATTAGAGATAGAGTTGTATCTACCTAGCTTAGAGTAAAGATAGAATAGTATAGAATATATTATTAGTAATTATAGTATATAAGCTAGAAGGAGGTCTCTATATATATATAGATTACTAGGCGCTAAATACTCTTACTATTAAGAATAGGTATCTAATACTATAAGTATAAGAGATACTTATAAATGTTCGTAGTAGGAAGTACCTAATAAGGCTAGATATTATCGCTATATTTAATTATATGCGTATCGCTATAAGTTATAAGTAGAAAATAGCCTTTATTATAGGATCTAGAGTATATAAGTACTTAGTAATACTCTTTAGACTTACTAACGCGCTTTTAGTATTTTAAGGGTATATTAATAATATCTTAAGAGAATATCTAGATATATTCTATATAGTATATATCGATAACATCCTAAGCTATAGTAATACTATAGAAGAGTATATTAAATATATATAGAAGGTAGTTACTAGACTTAGAGATATAGGTCGATAAGTCTAAGTTCTATATATAGGAAACTAAGTTTCTTAGGCTTATTATTAGAGTTAATAGTATTAAGATAGACCTAGAGAAAGTAAGCGCGGATCTAGAATAGGAGATGCTACTTAATATTACTAATATATAGTTATTCCTTAGATTCGCGAATTTTTATAGGCAATTTATTTATAGATACTTAAGACTAGTAGCGCCGCTTATAGATATAACGCGTAGTACAAAGGAAATATACCTAGTGTTTAAATAGACTAAAGAAGTAGAATATATATTTGACGAGCTAAAAGACGCCTTTATAAAGGACTCTATTCTTTAGTAATTCGAACTAGGGCGTAGAATAATAATTAAGACTAACGCTAATAATAATAATATTATATATATATTATAAACCTCCGCCGCTCTTATAACTCGTACTATCTAACCTACTATCTACACCTAAGTTAGATAACCTAGTTAGTAGCTAGTATATCTTTATAGCTACTCTATACCTTCTTAGATACTTTATATACAGACTTATTAACTCTCTAAATTAGTCCCTTATACTTTTATATACTACCTTTATAATAATAGTACGAATACTTATTACTAAGAGTATATATAGTATAGTAGCGTCGCTAGTAACGCTTTATAATTTATAGAGTTTATAGAGTTATAGGTATAAGGTATATAAAAAGACGACTTATAAATAAGTATAATATAATAATAGTATAAGATATAAGATACGATATAATAGTAAAGATTACTAGTACTAGTAAGGCTACTACTATACGCTATAACATACTACTCTTTCTAAAGATAGCTATTCTATAGTTATAGGATACTATGTAGAAGTATGCCCTACTAGTATATAATAGCTTTATAACTAGTTAAGAGTAGGAGATATAGTAGAAGTAGTAGGAGCTATATAATAGTTAGCTAGATAGTTAGCGTAGAGTTACCTTTACGCTTAATAATAATAAGAATAAGACAAATTTATAGGGTCCTAAAGTATCTATATAAGTAGTATAGGACAACTCTAAATAATACTCTAATAAAGTAGCTAACTTAGTCGCTTTAAGCTATTATAGAGTAAGTAAGTATAAGCTAGCCCTATAAGCCGCTAAGATTAATAAGGAGAACTTAGAGGGCTTATAAGAGTAGTATAACTATATCGTATATATACTAAAGTAGCTACGCGCTACTAAATTAGTAGAAGACCCTAGTAAGGTTGCCCGCCTATCTAAGTAGATAATTAATATATAGAAGTATGCTTATAAAGCTAAAGATAAGCTTAAGTAGCTAGAGGGCTAACTAGCTACTAGTAATATCGAATTAAATAAGTAAATATAACTATAGCTAAGCTTAAGTAAAAGCTCGAGGCTATTAAGTAAGAGCTCGAGACAAATAAGTAGGACCTATAGGCCGCGAGGAACTTCGCTATAAATATAGGTATATTATTAGTAGAGTAAGATAGCCTAGCTAGTAGCGGCGTTCCTCTTAATAGCGCTATAGATACTAGGTAAGCTATAGACAATACTTACTTATTTATTACTATTAACTGTAACTAGGTTAAGCTAGTTAAGACTAACTATAGTATTAAGATTAAGGAGAAGTTTAATCCTAATAGTAAGGCTACTAAGAATACCTTCTACTCTTTCCTATTAGCCCTTACTTAAAAGCTAGACTATATGTCCTTTAAGACTATAGATACTAGACTATACTTTATCTAGTCCTACTTTATTAGCTCCGCCTATTTATTTATAGACTACTATATACCTAGCCTAATTAGTAGTAGGCCCTATTATAACCTCTACTCCTTAGTTAATAAGATGCTCGAGGATCTCGTTAAGTAGTATAGCGACATTAATACTAAAGCTTAAGTAATAACTAAGTTCTTTACTATAAAGTAGGATAGTAATATGTTTTTAGATTTCTATACTAAGTTTAAGCGCCTCTTATTATATATAGGTAGTACTAAAGGCGTTAATCTAGCTACTAAGCTATTTTACTTAAAGGACAAGGTTAATAGTAAATACGCTATATTAGTTAATAATAGTACTAAGTACTATAAGTAGCAGGCTATTAAGAGCGTCCCTTAGTTTAATAAAAAGAGTTCGCTAGTTATAGTCGCTAACTCTAAGGCGTTTATTAAGCGCTATTAGGGTTATAACTCTTATAATCCTATGCCCTCTAATATAAGTAACCTTCTACCTATTATAACTAGTCGCTCTAGTAGCTAGTATTAGTATAATACGCTGCCTCTTCCTAAAGAGTAGCGCGACCTAAAGCGTCTTACTAAGGCTAACTATATCTAGTTAGCTAAAGAGAGTAAGTACTTCTAATATAGACGTATTAGTTACTAATTACGCGAGACTAATAAGTGCCTATTAGCCTTCTAGCTAGCTACTAACTATAGTAGCTTATATAATAACGCCCTCGGTATATCTAGGAATAGTTCTAATAGTAGTATACCTATTAGCAATATAGAAAAAGGTAGCGCTATATCTTAACTAGAGAAGATAGTAGCGAATCTTATAAAGAGTATAAACTAGTTGTTTTAGTAGTATCTACGATACCTTCGCTAGATATAAAGGGTCTATTAGTACTACCTTATATACTTATATAAAGCGAGGTTAATAGCTATTTAGCTATAACTTACCTTAATTATAGCTTAAACTCCTAGTTTATTAACTCTTTATTTATATATAGATATAATACTCCTATATTTCCTCTTATATAGTCCTATGTTATAAAACTTAGTAATAGTAAGGCCGTCGGCCCTTATATTACGTATATAGCAAACTTTAATATAGTTATTAGAGGCTAATACTAAGAGACCTTATATATATTCGTAGCAGACCTTTATTACGACCTTATACTTAGTAGGCCTTAGTTTGCTAACTATAACTCTAATATCGACTAGGTTATAGGCTTAGTTATTATAAACTCGAATTAGTATAGATACTACTACTACTATTTATATACTTCGCCTATATCTCCTACTATCGACTTTTGTCCTTACTATATATTAAATATAGATAGGATCGATATTAAGTAAATAAGTCCTTAGTAGATATACGATTATATAGTAGATAGTAATAACTTATAGTATTACTTAATTAATTTTAACGATCCTTTTATAATTAGCGTCTATATAGTAAATATCGAGAAGTTTACTAAGTCTATAGCTAAGAAGACCTTTACGAATCTAGCGCTAGTACTACTATCTTACTATTATTATTTAGCGCACGTATTTCTAGAGAGTAAGGCGAAGAAGCTTCTACCTTACTACCCTAGACTAGACTATAAGATTTACTTTAAGCCTAGTACTAAACTACTATATAAGAAACTCTACTAGATATGCTAATACAAAATTAATATAATTAAGAAATAGATAGATAACTAGCTCTATTAAGAGCTTATTTAGCTAAGTAGGTTAAGGACTATAGCGCTAGTAATTATAGTCTACAAACTAAATAGTAGGTTATATATATATATATATAGAATACTAGGTATTAAATATAAATATAATTAGGAACCGCTACCTAATACTAGTAATTAGAGAGATATTAGTAAAGGTAGTTAGTAAAAGATACTATTCCTACCTAGATATTATTACTATATTTAACTAACTATATATTATAGAAGGCTACGAATAGTTAATAGCCTTTAATATATAGTTTGGCTAGTTCGAGAACCTTATTATACTATTTGGCCTCTATAATATACTAGCTACGTTTTAAGTATATATTAATAAGGCTATTTATAAGTACCTAGATAAGTTCGGCTCTATATATTTAGACGACGTCCTTATATTTAGTAATACGCTCTAAGAACATATTAACTATATTAATAAGGTTATATAATATCTAAGTAAGGCTAGCTTATAGCTCGATATTAATAAGAGCGAGTTCTATATATAATAGGCTAAGTCCCTTAGATAAGTTATCTCTACTAAGGATATTAAGATAGATCTAGCTAAGATATTAGTAATTATAGAATAGAAGACTCTAAGAAAGTTAGAAGATATCTAACCCTTTATTAGCTTCGCTAACTATTACTATTAGTTTATCTTCAAGTATTTAAAATTAGTACGCCCCTTAAAAGACTTAACTTATAATAACCTAAGTATAGGTTAGAAGCTAGCGTTCGTATAGATAGAGCGCATATAAAATGCCTTCGACGCTCTTAAGAGAGTATTTATAATATATATTAAAAAGTAATAGGTAGTCGTATACTAGGAGTATTAAGTTAGAGTAGGGAGAGTTATACTAGTTTATAACTTAGGAGTACTCTAACTAAGCTACTATAAGCTTAGCCTTAGTAGGGGTATTTCTAGAGGAGAGAGAAGAGGAGATTCCTTCTTCTCTTCTCTATCTAATTACGTTTATTTCTTTCTAATATATACCTAATAATATATTCCTCCTATAGCTACTTCTATTACGTAAATCTATTACCTAGTACTAAGTATAGGATCTTAAAACAATAGGTTATAAGTCTAGGTTTTACTTATAGCTAGGAGTCGAAATTATTAGAAGAGTATACTTAATCTACTTATTAATTAAAGGTAGACTAGAGGCTACTACCGTACTATATAGGAAGACTAGAGCTAATTAAAGGACTAATTAGAGTAGCCCCTAAGGCATATATAAGTCGTAAAAGCACCTAGTAACTACCTAGACATAGTTGAAGTTTATAGTAACCTCAGGAAAAACTATACTAGATTCGATTTAAAACTACTACTTCGTTTATCTCTTATTTATTTAAATTTAATTCTTTTTACTATAGATTCTACTAAGGACTAGAAGAAGGTCCCTACCCTTACTTAAGAGAACTACGAGCTCTAGTTTAAGTAGGTAATACGACTACTTATATTAAAGAAGGTTATATAGCTACTAGATCGAAAGGCCTCTCTCCTAGCTAGCCTAAGAATAGCGATTATAAACGGCGAAACTTTAGCTATTATCTACTAATTATACTATACTAGCGTATAGTAGTATATAGTAGAAGTTAACTAATGTCTCGATAATAATAATACTCGCTATAATAATTATAATACTAAACGTAGTAATAATACTTCTTATATAATATCGAATCTATCTAGGCTAGTCTTTAATATATTAAGACCTATTATCTCCTTATACCTCTCTTATAAGATCGATAGTATATTATATACTAATATCTATCTTAGAAAGGCAACTATAGTTATAATTATAAATATATTAGCGTCGCTTAGTATATTATATAGAATATAGTTAATCTAGCTAGCGTAGATACGTACTAGATTATATAGCTTTGCTATATTACTTTTTCTTAAATGTTAGTAGTATATTAGATAGGAGCTAGTCTTAAATACTAATATAAAGTTTAAATATATTCTTAGGTAGAGAGTAGTAATCTTATATTATACTATTATACGCGATTAGTATTACCTTACTCGCCTTATATTAGCGCTTATTAGTCGTCGACTCTATTAGATTCGTCTATACTATAAAGTACTCGAGTACTACTTTAAGTAGATATACGCTATATATATATATACTATTAAGTTCAACGTATTAAAGAGAAGACTATTACTCCTATAGCTAGAATTTCTAATATATCTGTCGAAGTACTTACTTTTTAGCGTAATAGTAGCAATCTACTTAATCTTACCTCTTAGTATTATCTCGAGGTTATAGAAGACGTATACTAGATATTTATTACTAGATATATTAATAGCCCTCCTAGTTATATCGTCGAATATAATATATATTACAAATATATTAGACTTTATCTTAGTATTATAGAGAAGTACTTAGATATAAGCGACTATAACCTATATCCTCTTATAGAGCGTACTAAACTAGTTATTAGGGTAAGTTAAGGCTTTAATTTACTAAGGTAATATTAAAGGCTTATACTTATATAAGCTCTAAGCTATACTTTTAGAGGAAGGCTACTAACCTACTAGTATTCTAGAGTAATATAGTAATATAATTTGCTATCTCCTTCGAAAGGAGCGATAGTAAGGGCGTATTAGAGATAGTAGCTATATAGTAGCTAGAGATTAAAGAAGCTAGGTATAGTAGGAGGTACTAAGTATTATAGGCTTCTTATACTCGCTACTAAGATTGTCTTAGAGGCGATATAACATCCTATATTCTAAATTATAGAGAGGATTAAGACCCGATTCGTTATAAAGTATACTAAGACTAGTAGCGCGACTTATATAATCCTATATAATACTATTCTTACTTATATACTAAGTATTTAGAAGAACTTATATATAATCTCTAAGACTACTACTTCGAAGATATATATTATACTTTATAATAATAATAAGATAGGTTCTCTCCTAATACTAATAGGTTAGTTTAGGGATAGTAATCCTTTCGACCTAGGTAATATATTTTATAGGATAGCCTCGTTAAAGACTAGTAATATAGAGCTAGCTAGGCCGTAGCGCACTTGTAGATATATTAAATATAAAGCCCTATATACTAGCTATTCTCGTCTATTATATAGTCTTATCTATAGCCTATATATCCTTAAAAATAATAGTACAGATCTTCCTATAGAATATAGTATTATATATAAAGGCTACGAAGCTAGTAAAGTCTTTATAGATAGGCTCGCTCTTAATTGTAGATATAGACGCTTATAGGTTGTCTATCTAGGTAAGATTCTAAGCTCGGGCGTATTTATATAAGTATCTATAGAGCCTAGTATTCCTATAGTCTTATAGTATCCTACTAGACCTAGCTTTTCTCTTAGTATACTAGCTTAGGCTAATTCTATCTATTATACTCTAGACTTAAATATAGGATCGTCTTTAGCTTCTTAGATATATTAATAGCGTAGGTATTAAGACTTTATCTTAGATTGTATTTTATAAGCGTAAATTCCTAACGTCTATTAGTATAGACGTATCTAGCTCTAGGTCTACTATAATATATAAGAGCCTATCTTTTATTTGTTCTTTTTACTCTTATAACCTTCCTATACCGAAGATAAATATCTCTTTCCTTACTACTAGCGTAGATACTCTAGCTATCTTATATACTCTAGTTCTTATCGAGAAAAAAGATATAGACGTTATCTCTAAGAGTGTTATTATAACTAGCAGATTCTTACTTACGCTAGTAGTAGCCCTATCTAGGATATAGACTAAGTTCGGCATAGCTTCTATAGGTCTTAGTCTTAGTCTTATTAATATATAAGTATTATCGCTACTTATTTTAACTACATCTATTTTGTATATAGTTGTTACTCTCTAAGACAATAGTTTTAGTTTTAGTATCTATTATACTTAGTATATATTAGATTAATAAAGATTCTCTCCGCTCTAGGCGCTATAGACTTAGTATCTATAATAATACTATTATTCTATAGAGGATTATATTTTATCTTATTCTTTATAGGTATTACCTTTAACTCTTTCCTAAAGATTATATTCGGCCTCTTACTATCTATCTAGTAGCGTAGAAGAGCCTCCTTTTTATATTAGGACAGATACTTACTATTCCTAGTAGATAGTATATTACTACTTATTATCTTCTCTTTTACTATAATTATTAGAGTAGTACCTATCTTATTAATTAGTATAATACTACGACTATAGTCGGAGAGAGTACTATTAGCTACAAGTCTAATAAGTAGACAATATATCTAAAAGAGTAGTATATAATATATATCTAAGCTCTATAAGTATAAGCGTACCTAAAATTTTGTATAGTAGATAATAAATTGTATATAGGATAGTCTCTTAGTAAGAAGTATATAGTCTCTAGTAAGTACCTAACTATAGTCTGTTCTATACTAAATATACCTATTATTATATACTAGATAGCTCTAACTCTATTATTAGTAGTAGTCGACGAGCTTTTAGCCTTCTACAAGTATATTACTCTATCGCCCGCTTTATATTTCCTCGACCTTAGCGTAATAATAGTATCTTATACTATAGACTTATATATTAGCTTAATTTGTTATAACTATATACTATAGGAACTTATAAAGAGGCCTTATATATATATAGGGACTATATATACAAAGTAGAGTTATAGCGGAGATAATAGACTCTTATCTATATAGATTAGTAATCTTAGAGAAGGAAGAGAGATTTCTCCCTCTAAGAGGAACCTTCTCTTATAGAAGAACCTTCCTTGCCTTAGACTTCTATCTAGCCCCTCTTATACTAGAGGTAGGTACGATAGAGAATCTAATTCCTTTCGACCGCCTATAGTATATAGGAGATAAAGAGTAGGGGACTACCTCTTAGGGCTATAGGTAGACTACCTATAGTATAGTAAGATCATTCCTTCTACTAAACTACTAGTAGACTATAGATAGTATACGTATATATAAACCTCTTATAGACTACCTATAGTATAGACCTATAGGACTCTTTAAGCCTAAGTCTTATAGGCGCCCCCTTTCTACGCCGATATCCTAATAGTAAGGTATTATAACTTATATTACGTGTCTTACTCTATATACTATTATAAATATAGAATAGAACTTTATAGAAGGTCTACTATAGTAACTAGCCTAAATAGGTAGTTATACGTTATTATAGTAATACTTTAGCGCTAAATTACTAGCGTTAATATTAGATTTTTCTCTTTAGTTAATTACTAACTATTCTTTTACTAAGTACTCTCTCTACGATCTTCTTTATTAATTAAAGTCCTATAACTACGTATAGTCTATAATTCACTTCCCTACCTATATAATATTCTATAATCTATCTATAATACTAGGCTTCTATAGTAGTAGTAGTACTATTATTAGTACGTATACGACTAATATTAGTACTAATAAGATATACTAATTCTATACTATAGCTCTCTAGAATAATATACCTATTCTCTTTATCTTCTATATAATATATACTAAAAGCGTCGCTATTAGCCGCCTATACAAAAAGCCTTATAACTATACTTATAGCTACTATACTAAAAGTAACAAAGGCTTTTATAAGATTATAAGTTATCTACTCGTAGTTTTAACTACCTATAGTCTATAGGTAGTAGCTAATTGTTCTAGACCTTCCCTCCTCTCTAAGGCTATCGTAATAAAGTCTATAATATACGTATTATATATGTTAAGCTCTATAAGTAGTATAGCGTTAATATTAGTAATATAGATATAGTCCGCAATAATAGAATTATATTAGCGGCCGCTATTAAGCTTCGTTACGCGTAGCTAACTCTTAACTAAGTAATAGCTACTAATAAGTAGGATATTAAGTATAAAGAAGAGTACTACCTACGTCTAAATTACTACCTATATATTAATAAGGAGTACTACTATATTAAGAATAAGGAGAGGCGTTATAAGTAGGGAACTAACGTCGAGCTAACCTCTATTATAATATAGATAATAGGTAATATAGCTATAAGTAGACTACCTATAGTATAATATATATCTCTTTCGCTAATAGTCTATTATAGAACATAGGTAATATTTAATCTACTACTCCTTATAGGCGCGCTCTACTAGTAGCTAATACTTCTTCTAGTTACCTCTCCTATATAAGGATCTCTAGTAGTTCCTATCGTCGCCTATACTATTACTCTAGTAGCAGCTATAAGTATAACCTAGTTATACTTAATACTAATATTAAGCTAAGTAAGTATAATAGTAATAACCCTACTAACCTAGATACTAAGGCGGAGTATATTAACCTTATAGACTACTTTAAGGCTACTACCTATAAGCTAACTAGAGTTACTAGCGCTAGTAAGCTAAAGAAGATAGTATGTATTAATAATATATTATCTAAGAGCTATAGGCGCTAGGGGCGTAGTCTCTTACTAGACTATACTCCTTACTCTACCTATTATACCTATTAGTAGTCTAGCTAAGCTAAGACGCTATTTAAGAAGGGCTATACCCTAGACTAGGTCCGCAACCTATCTAGCGGCGAAGCTAAGAAGATCTTAATATAGCTAGTAGCTAATAATAATATACTATCGAAGAAGTCCTAGGCCTCTACTAAGAAGAAGGCTGTTATTAAGATCTCTAGCGACGAGTAGTTAGACGGCCCTACTAGTAATAATAACTTTATATATAATATTCTACGTAAGTCCTCTATAAAGGATAAGAAGTACGCTATTACTATCCTCGATCTAGTATAAGGTAATATCCTATCTTTATCTAAGAACGTAGGTACATTTAATATATAGCCTATATTAGCTCGTAGGCTAGAAGATGTTTAGATTACTAGAAGTTAGACTACTAATATATTAATAACTCCTATTAGTACCTATTACCTCTATAAGTACTATAAGCGCTCTCTCGATACGGCTCCTACTATAACTAAGCTAGCTCCTCTACTCGAGACCTCCTCTAGTCCGCCTATAGTAACTACTATAACTATAGACCTATAGATAGCTACGCTAGCTAATAATACTACCCCTAGTCTAGTATAGATCCCTAGTACGCTATAAACTACTATAGCCTTTACTACTACTTTAGTAGTAGATACTGCTATTATTATATTAGTAGTATAGTACTTTAGCTTTAGCCTATAAAAGTAGAGAGTATTAAGAGCGTAAGTATATAAGGTGTTAGGATAGTAGTAGTCCGCCTATAGTCGGTAGCTTACTTTACTAGTAGTAGACTAGTACGCCTACCTTATTATATTAGTATAGTATTAGGGTTTTTAGGATTAATAGAGGGGTGAATAAAAAGCGTTATTTAAAGATTTACTTACTACTCTTTCTTGTCCCTATCTGCCTATAGCTTAATAAGGACTCCTACTATTCCTTTAAAAGCTTATCTATCTTCTCGAAGTCTTCTACGCTTTACTATATATTATTCTACTTGTTATAATTCTTCTATTATAATAGGTATTCTCTCTTACTCTTCCTTACGCGCTTATCTATAATTCTTTTAACTTCCTATAGCTCTTCGCTATTAGGTATAATCTTAGGTATAGCTATATTCGTTATATATACGTCCTTATATATAGTCTTTCTTAGATACTTACTAAGTACTAATTTAAACGGGCTTGTACTAGTACTAGAGTAAGGCGTATTATTATACGCGAACTCTACGAATAGTAATAACTAGAGCTAATTATCCTAGCTATTATTTATAAAGTATTATAAGAATGTTTCTAGAGTCTGATTTTACTACTCTATTTAGCTATCTATCTAAGGGTAGTATATAGTACTAAGTCTACGTTCTATCTAATAATAGAAGCAGATCTTATTCTATAGCTTAGAAGTAAATAGAGAGCTATAGTCGCTAATAGTTCCTTTTAGAAAGCTAAACTTCGTCGCGATGTTTTTAATAAACATATTAGCAAACTATTCTATATCCTAAGTACTCTATATAGTAATATATATTACTATCTTAGACATCCTATCTATAATTACTAGTATTATATTATATATAATACCTTTAGACTTTACTAGAAGCAGACTAGTTACGAAGTCTAAATTAATCTCCTCCTAAATATCTTTAGGAATTAGTAATAGCGTAAGCTTACTATATAGTAGATACTAGCCTAGTTTCGATCTCTAGTATACTATATAGGATTTAATATAGCTCTTTATATTAGATTCTAATTCGAGCTAGTATAGCGTTCTCTTAATTAGCTATAATGTCTTATTAGTACTAAAATAGCCTACGAGTATAGAGTTATAGAATGTTACTAGGATCTTATTTTATATTATAGGTTTATTAGGAACGAAGAGCCTTCTATAAAACTATAATAGAATATTCTTATTAAAACGCTATAGATTAGCGCACCTAAGAGTAACTTACTTATAGCTAGGTCTAGCTCGGATCTAGGCTATAAATAGATCCTTCTCCTATAATATTACGATTACCTATATAAACTTAGCGTTAGTATCGCTCGAACTAGTTTCGCTTATAAGTAGAATATGTGCTTAAAAGCGTAGTACGTAGTATAGATAAGTACTAGTACTAGTACTAGTATCTAGGAAGGACGTATTATATATATTCGATACTATTAGTAATTCTTCGCTAGTATCTAAAATCTCTTTAGTCGTAGTTTCTAAGCTACTCTTCTTAACTCGCGTTATACTAACTATTACTTCGATACTATCGCTTACTAGCCTAAGCTTTTACTAGAGAGTTAGGAGTAATGTATTAATAGTATTATTCTCTATCTAATAATCTAACCTCCGCGAAGGACTATTAATAAGATTAGAGATATCCGACTAGTAGTAGATCTCGAAATCGAATTGTCCTAGATATACTACCTATCTAGCTTATCGCAGATTAAGTCGCTAGATTGTTTAGATAGTCTTTAGATTGTTATACTCTATATATACCTTAACTAGTAATAATATACTAGCGAAGTACTATTACTAGGTCTTAAAGTAATAGATAATTACTAGTAGCTCCTAGTCGTATATCTCCTAGTTCTACTTATAGTCCTATATCTTCCTAGACGTAAAGGTAATAGGATGCTACTTACTATCTTTAAATAATTATAATAAGATTCCTAAGATACTAAAGTCTAATAAATCTATCTCTAGCTTAATCCCTTTAGTTAGATCAAAATAACAAAGAAGGGGCAATTCTTTATAATACTTCTTTATCTTCTTAAATAACTCCTAGGCCGCTTTAGTCTAGTTAAAGTCTTAGTTATCCTTTAATAAGTTAGTTATAGTAGCTATTTTCTTTATATAACCTTCGACGAACTATCGATAGAAGTTTGTAAAGCTAGGGAATCCTTAGAGCTCCTTAATTATAATTAGGTAAGGCTAGTCTCGGATAGTTACTATCTTATCTAGATTAGCTACTACTCTATCTCTCTTAATAATACAGCCTAGAAACTTTATCGAATCTATAGCGAACTTATATTTCTTTAAATTATAGTATAGGCTCGCCTTCTAGAGGCGGTCTAGTACCTTTATTACTATAGCCTAGTACTCCTCTAAACTATTAGAGTGTATATAGATAAGAATATTATCTAAATATATAACGTAGATATTATCTAGGAAACCTAAAAGAGTATAGTTAATATATACTTAAAAGGTTACTAGAGTATTAGTTAAGCTAAAAGGCATAATATAATATTAATAATATCTATACTACGTATAGAACGTAGTCTTCTACTTATTACCTTCGCGGATCTAGATATAGTAGTAGGCACCCTTGAGGTCTAGCGAGGTAAAGTACTTTATACTAATAAGTTAGTCTAGGGTTTCTTTAATAAGAGGGAGGAGATATCTGTCCTTAATAGTAATATTATTTAAGGCTTAGTAGTCTACGTATAAGCGTAGGTTATTATCTACCTTTAGAATAAATAAGAGAGGTGCGCTAGTAGGACTAATACTATACTTAATTTGTCTTACTATAAGCTCCTTCTTAATATATTCTCGAAGGACTTTCTATTTATAGGCTAATAGTAGGTATAGTAGCCTATAGGGAGGTTCCTTCCTATCCTCTAAATTAATAGTATAGTCGATTACTTAATAAGAAGGAAGCATACTAGTAGCTTTATTATTAAATAGGTCCTAGTAGGTATATAGTATATCTAGAACCCTTAGATTAATAGCGGCCTTAGTAATATGTACCTTTAATAGTCTATTAGTAGTACGCTTAACTTAGATCTAGCTAATATACTATACTAGCTACTTCTTATCTTTTTTTAGTATACGTAATAAAGCTTTAGTAAAAATAAAGTCTTTATCTTTCTTAATATACTCCTATTTCTAAGTATCCTAGCCGTTTAAAATATTAATTATATAATACTTAAGGATATAATAGCCTAATAGGACTTCCTAATTAGCTATATCTATACTATATATAAGGATAGACTTCTACTAAGCTTACTCTATATAATTAGTTATTATAAGCTACAACTTATATATACTATAGTACTTCTAGCTTTAGGAGTCTAGCTAGCTAATATCTAGAATCTAGGCTACGACCTTAGGAAGGTTATACTTAACTACGACACGCTAGTCTAATAGCGTAACTTATCTATAAGTATTAAATATAATTCTAACCTCTAAATTATTAGTAGGTAAGCTATATAGGGTATATAAAATATACTAGTCGCGAATAACTTCTTTACTCTTAAGTAGCTAGATAGTATTATTAGTCTTCGAGTGTTTTTGCCCAGCTATTACTAATTTACTTATAGCTAGGCTTAAGATTTTTTTAGAATAATAGGAGTCTTATTAGGATTACTACCTAAATTGTTCTTAATCTTAGGACAATTAGGCTAGATATAGCCCTTCTCGCTATACCTATAGTAATTTACCTTACTTATATTACGTTTAGGTTTCTTAGACAGACTATTAGTAGTATAATCCTTCGACCTATCCCTATCCTTTATATAAGAAGCCTTTAATATAGGCTTCTTCTCTATAGGCTTCTTAGCTATCTTCTTCTTTAGAATATTCTTTTCTAATCTAGAAGTAAGATCTATAAGCTTATCCTAGGTTATAGAGGTAGCGTTATAGTTAATAATAGCCTTCTATAGCTTATCTATAAGTCGAGTAAAGTAGTAGTATAAGAGCTACTTCTTAGTATACTAAGGATCTATCTAGTTCTTAAGCTCCTCTATATATATAAGGAAGGCTTAGGCTATCTAGTCCGACTTCTACCTACAACCTATATACTTTATATAGGCTTAAAGGAGTCGATCCTTTAGACTATCTAAGAGTTAGGCTAAGAAGTCCTTAAAATACTTCTAGGTAATAGCTTAATACTCTTCCTCGCTCTTCGACTTCTACTATATCCTCTAATAGCCTTTCGGCCTATCTAAAAGATACTATATAGCCTAGGGTACCTACTAGAAGTCCTCCTTATAGAGGTATAGCGCTTAGAGGAAAGTAATCTTATAATCGATAATAAAGTCTTCTAACTACTTAAAATTCTTCCCTTTATAATTAGTTAGCTCCTTAATAGTCTGCTTCGCTAGAGAGTATCTACCTATTAGTAGTCTATTAGTAGATCGCTCCTAGCTATAATAGTCCTATAACTTAGCCTATAGGCGAGTAATATCGACTTAGAGCTAGAGTTCCTACTTATAATCCTAGAGCGTACGAACCTATCTATAGACTAATTCTTTATTATCTTCTTACTTAAAGCCTACTAGCTCCTCCTCGCCTTCTTAATACTTATTACCTTCTCTAGGCTAACTTTACTAACTAAGTAGTTAGTTATGTACCTACTTGTCTTCTCCCTTAATCTCTTTAATAGTCCCTATCTACTCTAACGGACTACTAGGACCTTATCCTTCTAGACCTATAGGTAGAGGCTAAGATCGAGTAAAGGGGGCTATTAGAGCCGCTACCCTAAAACAGGTATAAAGATTACTCTATAAAGAGGCCTTATATGTATATAGGGACTATATAAACAAAGTAGAGCTATAGCGGAGATAATAGACCCCTATCTATATAGATTAGTAATCTTAGAGAAGGAAGAGAGATTTCTCCCTCTAAGAGGAACTCTCTCTTATAGAAGAACGTTCCTTCCCTTAGACTTCCGTCTAGCCTCTCTTATACTAGAGGTAGGTCTAATAGAGAATCTAATTTCTTTCGACCGCCTATAGTCTATAGGAGGTAAGAGATAGAGGACTACCTCTTAGGGCTATAAGCGGACTACCTATAGTATAGTAAGATCCTTCCTTCTACTAAACTACTAGTAGACTATAGGTAGTATATATATATATTAATTACTTATAGACTACCTATAGTATAGACCTAAAGGACCCTCTAAGTCTTATAGAACTAAATAAGCTCGTAGTAGGCTATATAGTAGGCCTATAGGCTATAAAGACTTAATAGAGTATTAGATATATTTATACTACTATATCGTTCTATCTAACCCTAGGTTTATTATAATATATTAAAGTTTTTAACTATAATTATTCTTTTATATTATTATTTGTAGTCTACTAAGGCTTGTTTTAGAGTTTATAGTCGAAATTTACTAAGCGTAATCTTAGAGTATATACTCTATAGTTAGATTTATATAGCTTTAAGTTCCTAAACTAGTACCTTTTATACTATCCTATTTTTGTTATTAGTAGCGCCCGAGTATATAAAGATATATAATATCTGTCCTTATAAGATAATACTATTATACTATAATAAGTAGAGTACGTAATATTAAGACTATAGCTCTAATCGATAGTATAGAACTAGAAAGATTTAGGATTCGAATAGAAGTAGTAGGTAAATATAGAAGTTTAGAAGGATCTAACTACTATATATTAGTCTATAATATTAGGTTAATAATAGATATAGAAGAGTTAGACCTAATATATACTAGATACTATTATAAAATTTCTTATTAGGGAATTACGTTTCTACTATTATAATCGAGGCGTACTTTCGATTTATAGGCTAATAGGATACGTCGAGAAGAAAATCCTAAGATAATATTACTTATCTTATTCTTAAGACTCTAAAGATAGCTCTAATATTACTATTACTATAATTACTAAGACTGTCGGACTTATAACTATAGTTTAGCTACTTAGTAATATTATTAAAGTCGTCTATAATAATAGTAGTACTATAATATAGGCTATATCTAGTAATTATACTAAATAGTCTAAGGATATTCTATATAATATATATAAAAATTAGTAAGATAGAAGATAGAGCTAAAGATTAAGATATTAGTATTAATCTAGATACTAACTTTACCTTACGACGTCGTCCTAGGTAGTTAGCTACCTAGATAACTCTACTAGACACTTCTATTCGATTAATATTAACTCTATTAATTAGTCTATTATCTACTCCTATTCTTCGACCTAGGATACCTAGGTCGACTAGACTTAGTAACTAAGATAAAGACTTATACTATTTACTAGACTATAAGGTATTAAAATAAGAAGGAACGCTATCGCGTAATATCTAGTTTTTAATAGAATTAGGAAGCTAAAGATACGTTCTAGAAGGCGAAGTAAGATATTTATAAGATAGTTACTTTATAGTAGTAATCCTAAGAGGTAGTATTATCTTGCTATAGATATATCCGACGTTAGTATAGGTAGAGTTCTATTATAATTACTAAAGTACCTACCTAGTACAAAGGTAATAGATATACTCTATAAAGAATAGTCGATTATTATATATATATAAAATCGAGTTCTTAGACGTTAAAGAGAACTACTATATTACTAAATATAAGGGATATTCTAGTTTGTAAGTCTTATAGAGGACGGCGTTAGTATAGGTAGTATATATATCTTCGGAGTTAATTAAAAGGCTATCTATATTAAAAAGATATATACGAACTAGAGGAGGAGATATATAGCTCGCTATATTTATAGTAACTAGGATACTTCGATAAGTATACTAATATAATTGCCTTCGATCTATAGAGAAAGTTAGAAATAATAAGGTTTATAGAGAGGCCTAGAGTAATAGATATAGGAATAGACTAAATACTACTATTATAGTTGTTAGTATCGACTAATAAACTAGGGATATAAAAACAAATTATTAATAGGCCTAACTATAATCTAATCTAATAACTAGTATTAGCGCTTTTACTAGTTATATAGATACCTATAATAGTATATACTAAGATATATTATTATATGCCGCTAGGCCTCTACTACTTATATTACTACCTTATTAAATACTAACGATTCTAATTACCTTCTTTAATCTCTAATTAGTATACGCTAGCTTATATTAAATATTAGAAGAGATAGGTAGACTTATTCTATACTCTTCTTAACTACGCTCTATTCTTAGTCTATAACACTTATTCTAAGTATCCTCCTCTCGACTTTAGTATTATCCCTTAGGGTATTAAATTGAGATCTAATACTCTTATAGGTAATAGATTTATATAATAGAAGTATTATTTTAAAAAAGGAGATCTTATTAAATTAAGATCCGACACTCTTATAGGTAATAGATTTACGTATATAGAAGTAGCTATAAGAGGAATATATTATATTAGGAAAGAATTATATATAAGTACAGACAAAGTAGTAAACATATGTTTTTTTTGTTAGAGAGAAGAGGAACTATCTCTTCTTTCTCTCCTTTAAATACTCCTACTAGGGCTAAGCTTATAGGGGCCTTTATTAGAGGACTTATAAGTTATATTCTAGTATAACTCCCCTTACTCTAACTTAGGTAGGTAGATATAAGACTACTCTTCACCTTTTTTAATATAGGGTATTATATTAATTTTAATTATTGTTCCTACTATTACTCCTCTTAATCTAGCTATAGTATTAAAGTAATAGCTAGTTAATATAGTAGACGCTCGATTAGTATAACTAATAATTAGTCGAGGGACTTAATAGCTAGTCGATAAGCTTAATAGCTAGTCGATAGGCTAGATAGCTAGTTAATATACTTAAAGGATTATATATATAGTAATATACTTAGAGCTATAATAATAGAAAGCGAAGGCAAGTTATATATCTTATATAAGAGGTAGGTATATATTTATCTACTAGTATATATATAGTCTACTAGTATATTAGTTACTCCCTCCTCTTATAGCGTACTCTCCTTATTAGGTTATAATATACTTATATATTTATTATTGCTATCCGAAGTTATACTCCTTAAATTATAGGTCCTACTACTTAAAACTATATTTATATAAGAAGACCTCGTACGTATATAGAGAAATAAAGTAGAGTCGTAGTAGAGATAATAGGCTACTATCTATATAGATTAGTAATCTTAGAGAAGGAAGAGATCTCTCCCCTTAAGAAGAATGAAGAGGAACCCTCTCTTATCGAAGAATCTCTCTTCTCTTAGACTTCTATCTAGCCCTATACTTAGTATAGGGATCCTAAATGTTCGAAGATAGCTAGGCCCTAATTATACTAGAAGTAGTCTAATAGAGAATCTAATTCCTTTCGACTACCTATAGTCTATAGATAGTAGGAGGTAGAGGCCTATATCTCGGGGCTATAGGCGGACCGCCTATAGTATAGTAAGATCCTTCTATATACCTAACTACTAAAGGACTATAGGTAGTATACTATATATACTTATCTTCTACGAACTACCTATAGTATATACCTAAAAGACCTCCTAAGCCCGAGTCTTATAATTTATAGTTCGATATATAAGATTCGTACTACGCTTATATACTATACGCTTAGTATCCTCTTCCTTCTTATTATTACTATTATTACTAAGCCTATTCTAAGCCCGAGCTTAAGTATCGATTACCTCCTCCTTAAAATCTTAATTATAAGTTTGTAGTATCTCTACCTTATCGACTATATCGATAGCTATATAGTTACTCTCTTTAAACTCCTCTTTCTTAACTTTAATCTTAATATCCTTCTTAGGAGCCTTCTTAGGAGCCTTCTTAGTAACCTCCTTAGAAGCTAGAGCCTTCTTTATAGTAGGCTATCTTATTAATAACTAGGATTCTATAAGGCGTACTTAGTATAAGTCTTTATAGTAGGCTATCTCGTCGATAATTAGTATCCTATAGGGCGTACTTAGTATAGATAAGATAGTTAAGTAACTCGCCTATAGGTCTTCGAAATTACTTAGCTAGCGTCCTAGACTAGCAAACGAGGAAACCTATAGGCAGAGCTCTATCTTTAGTAGTTTATTAAGACTACTTATATACTAAGGTTATAAGGTACCTTATAGTAAGGCTAGGATATAGGACTTAATCTTAATCTTGTCTCGATAGGCTACTATATCCTTTAAGCAGTCGATTAAAAGTAAGACGTCGTAAATATATTAAGTTCCTAATATTATAATCCGTCTCCTATAACTCTTCCTAAAAAGATAGTAGAGGCTTTAAGCAATTATCCTAATATAGTAAATTCTCTTTGTCTATATTCTACTATACTAATATTATATTCTGCGCTAGTTTTCTTCTTAGCTCTTTCTTAGCTTCGATCTTATCCTTATCTATAGAGCCTAGGACATTAAAACTCCTAATTAGACTTTAGAGCGTATTAACGTTATAGACTATATCTAATAGTTATATAGTACTTACTATAGCTAAATGTTAGAAATATCGTAGGAGTTAGAAAAGACATTATTAGGCTTATCTATGTCGAAGCCGCTAAGATAAGATATAAGCCAAAACTATAACTCTCTTACTTCGAGAAACAGATTATAAATTCCGATAAGATAAGGAGAGTAAGTATATAAGGGCATTATATAGATATTATATAGCTATTATAGTTGGTCTCGTCGCTATTTATTAGCTGTTACGGTCGGATAGTACGATTATATTGTACTATTATACTCGATCGCTAGAGCTAGGCTTTCGGCTCGTCTAATCTATTAAATATAGTAGACCTCGTAGTATAGATAGGTAGTAGTAAGACTTTCGGCTACCTGTTTCGTCTTATAGATGCTAGTAAACTAGCCTAATCTTATAATATCGTACTACTACGTTATTATGCTAGACGTAGTATTGTCGGCTCCTATAATAATATATCTCGCATACGTCTAAATAGAGGGCAATCTTATCTTATAGTAACTCGATAACTTACTATAGGAGGACGTTAGAGTAGCCTATAGCATAGATAGAATTCGAGCTTAGTAGCGAAAGGAAGCTAGTATACTATGCGAGAAGTCCTAATTTCTAAGATCTACGCTAGTAAGTAGTTGTATCCTACATCCTAGTAACTCTATTATTTACCTTAGGTAGTAGCGGGGTCTTAGCTTCTCTAGTCTAGCGTTGGCTCGTTATTGTCGCCTACTAAGTTGTTACTAGTGCTTGCCTGTTAAATGTGAGACTGTTAGTAGACTACGAACTAGCTGCAGAATGTAGTGCACAAATTGAACTTTCTACAACGCCGCGGCCGCCAACTTGGGTAAGTGCGGATTCCCCAAGGTACGGCCCGCGGCTTACCCCGCCGTGGTGACCTGTGGGAAATCGCCGACTCCTTCGTCTCACGTTTCAGGCTCTCACGATCCTTCAGCGCACATCGTGGACAGGACATGATTGCTTAATGCTAAGACCTACGCCCATAAATGGACGCTTTCGACATGTGGTCTGAAATGTCCGTAGGTGCATCCTCTCGCGGGAGACAGAAGTGATCGCGTGCCTGGTAATTCCGCTCCTATATGCGTCTGGTACTTGGCGGATCCAGTGCAGTGGCGAGCGAGCTGTTGCTAAGCTCACATCGACAACACACCGATGGTACTCACGTTGAGCTCACATCGACATCACAATAGATCTCGGCAAGTATTGGCGTGTGCTCACGTCAAGAACACACGGACGGCCGCTGACACTACGAGGAGCTCACGCCAGACACTCTCCGCACAAGGCCCACCAGCAGCATCAGGCCGGACTCTATATAACGGACGCGGCTCCTCCAACGCACTTAGGAAAGGCATCCAGCATCCCTCAGCTTCGGCAACACCTCACGTCGATAACACACAGTGACGAGGCGACAATGCCGACAGTGCCTCAGCCGCCCAGTGTATCGCAACGCGTCAAGCAGCAGGATGTACCTCAATCATCCCCTATGACGGAGCTGTCTTCACAAATCCTGCCAACACCACATGCACCTCTCAGCGTGGATTATTAGACTCTTCTGCTGTGGCGTCGAACCGAGCTTATTCACTGTCAGAACATTCCTCTCACAGAAGGATTCTCTCCTAGAGGACATGAATACGTTGGTGGTAGAAGAGAACAATGCTATCCGCTCCGTCGCCGTATGCTTAAGCACAGCGCTACAAGCCGGGACTTGCTATAGCGTTATGTTTAAAAACGGTCGGGTCGAATAAACGCCGGAGTTGAAAAACGTCGGGTTGGCAAGCTTGCGCTGAGGCTGTCTAGTTTCTGTGGGGTGTGCAGTTGCGCAATTGCAATTGCGCAAAAGGCACCCTGCCTCTGCAAATCTGCGCGCAAACAAGACCTCTTCTGCGCTGCGCAAAAAGGCCCTTTCACTCTTTGCGCTAGTAATGCAATTCTCTAGTGCAATCTGCACCTTGATTTGTTAGCATTTAATTTTGTTCTATGTATGTTAGCCCATCGATCGTCTTTGTATTTCTACAGACTGCTTAGTAGTTGCTGCGAGCTTATGTTGCAAACTAGAAGTGGTATAGTGTAGAATCTCAATCTGTGGACACCTTGTAATAAGCGTGTCTGTAGCCTTCTAGAAAGTTAGCGGAGCGAATTCCCTACAGTTGTGGAGCCGCTATCGAGTAGGGCAAAGCAGCCAAGACTGTAACGAAGCAGCAAACTAATGACGAAGCAGCACTCGTCTCTATTAGCAGGCAGTCAAGAGTGTTCAACTGTTTGATAAAGCTTAAGGATGCAGTTAACGCTAACCTATTTTAATACCGAACGTGCGAATGGAAGCACATAGATAGAGACATCCCGAGGGACAATCTCGTCTTACCTAAGAGAGTGTGCTTTGGGCCGGCTAACATCCATAGGGACGGTTAGGTCTTACCTAAGGGAGTGTAGGCGGCATGCTTTGTGTATTAGCCGGCCTCCGCAGAGATCAGGTGTGCTTTCGTAGTAGGATCTGTTTATACAAACGAATTGTTAAAGTATACATAGCCAGAACCCGGTCCAGATCCGCGTAGGGATTGCCTTAAAGATCGTGGATCGTGAGAATAGTCGTCGAAACTAATCTTGCATCCGAAGTTATGAAAATCTGTGATTAGTCTGGATCGCGCGGGTCTTTTGCGATCCGGTACCGTAGTACCTCGGGCGATGCTCGTGGCGGCGCGTGTTCGTTCTCGCGTTAGTCTCGTCGTCCGGTTATGACAGACTTCTCGCTGAAAAACTAAGCAACACGAGGACTATCTTGAGCTAAGACTTCCTAGTGCAATGCGGTGCTACACTACACCGCTAGACCCGCAGCCTCGCAAAAACTATAGAGCTGTAAGTATTATAGCGGCGTTTTATTATGTCCTCGAGGGCGTAGGGCGCTATACTCTAGCATTTTTTGGTCCTAACCCGCTCTACGGCCTCCTAGATGACGCCGCGCTAACGTTTCTAATTCTAGTATCGAATCTTAGGCTAGAGATAATAAACTAGGAGATACTATAAGATATATCTCAATCTCTTATTAGAACTAGAGCTTACTCTCTATAATTTACCTTATTTATAGAAGAGAGCGTAAAGACATTAATATAGTCTTAGCTCTCTTTAGAGCTTCCTTCTTAAGTAGTTGTAGAATTGCTAGCTATAGAGACTATTACTCCTTTTAGAATAATATTAATAATAGTACTCTTAAGACTAAAGGGCCTTCTATTAGATAATACGTATTAGTATAGTTAATATTCTTATTATCTTCGTCTAACTAGTAATTATACTATACCTATATCTAAACTATATAAACTATAATCTCTAACTCTTAGCTATTCTTCGCCGCTTAGTACTCCTATATAGCTTTTATAAGCTTACTAGGGTTTGTAATACGACTAAATCTTATTAATAGCTTAAATAGGCTATTCTAGAAGATATCTTCCTACGTATATATTAGTACTAATAAGGATAGGACCTTGTCTATCTAGAAGAGCGTACTACTATTAAAACGTTTAATATTCTACCTACCTAACTACCTTATAATATTATTAACTTATATACTAATAGGCTACTTTTAGAATACTCCTAGTAGATTTACTAGTTGTTTTACTATAGCTGTCTCTTATAGAGCTAGTCGCTTCTTAGTAGAGATAATAGGAGCTACTAGAGTAGAGGCTAGAAGAGATAGAAGAGTAGTAGGAGCTAAAGGACTTAATATTATCTCCTCTTCTTTATCTTCTATAGTCGTATCTTTATCTTCTATATATAATCTTTAACCTCCTTAATAATATAAGGCTACGATTCTTAAATCTATTTAATAGGAGCTAGAGTTCTCTCCTAAATCTAGTCTTTAGCTTTCTTATAGATACGCTCTTTCTCTACGAGGGTCTCTTCTATACTTTAGACTATAGTACCTTTTAGAGTCTCTATCTTAGCTATGTTTCTACTCTAAGCTTCTACTTTCTTAGAGACTTGCTTCTATATATTTGCTAGATTCTTTAGAATAGTCTTCTTTAGTTTAGGCTTAGAGTTAATATATATATATATATATATATAGGTACTATTATATTATTAAGACTATCCTTAGGCTCTCTAATTACTCGCTCCTCCTCGTTAGAGACTTCCTCGATACTAGTATACCTAACTATACTATAGTTTAGAACTAGGACCTCTTCTTCTTTACTATTTTCTTAGAGAACCCTTTTTGTAGGATACTATCTCCTATAATAGTTTTAGGTAAAAAGCTAGTTTCCTAAGTATTATACTCTTCCTAAACTTTTATTAATACTATCTATAAATTTAACTTAGTATTAGTACTAAAGATCTTATAGTAACTTATTCTAGCATCGATTTTTTGCTTAGCTAGCTCCTAGACACAATTATTTAGTATACTCCTAAAGTTATTACTTAGAATCTCTAGCTCGTATATTAACTCTCGCCTTATCTCTAGTAGTAAGACTTAGATAAAGTTCTCGTCTAGCGTCTTAGTAGTTATAATCCTCCTATTACTATAGTAAGCGATTATTTAGAACATCTAGAGAAAGTCTCGTATAACTTCTAGCCTTATCTAGTCTTAGCTCTCTTTATACTACTAGCGTAGAGTTATAACGTTCTATAACATCTATAAGTTATCCTTCGATTTGAATTTATATTTAAATCTATAGTAGAAAGCTTTATAGATGTTTACTATATACTTAAGGAAGGAAACTATAGTACCTTTAGTCTTTTTATTACAAAACTTTTGAATGTAATAGAGTTTTTACTTACTTTCTATAACCTAAAATTGCTTAAAGAGATTATCTAAGATTTTAGTAGATTTTAGTAGCTACTCGCTCTATCTATCTTAGAATTAGCAATTTCTTAAAAATATAACTAATCTTAGTTATAAATATAGTTGTACTAAAAATAATTATAGTAGTTCCTTAAAGCGTAAAAGAAAGCTATATAAATAGAAAGTTAGAGTTAGAGATTTTTAGATATATTAATATTAAGGTAAAAGATAAGATATAATTATAGTCTCTTTAAAGTCAAATAGTAGTAAGTTTAGATAATAATTACTACTTGCTGTCCTATTTTAGCTATACGTCGACTACTAAAGTACTTAGTATTTAAGTATAGAGTTTAGATATAGTAGATAATATAGAGGAAGGCGTATTTAAAGAAAGAATACTAATAGTAAGATATTATAAATTATTAGAATCTATAATACTAGGTAAGTCTATCTTACTAGGTCTTATTATATAGATGTACGATACTAGCTATAGCTTAGTTATTAGTAAGAACAAGTCTAGGTATTAACTATAATCTATAGTACTAAACTACGCGAACCTAGAGAGATATTAACGTACGCTCTCTTATCGAAATTATTAGTCTTTATTATATATATAAGTATATTAGATATAGGTAAAATAGTCTTTAATTACTTTAAAGAAAAGCTAGAGAGCGGGGAGCCTATTTTATAATAGAGTTTCTAATCCGACAAGTAGAAAACAGATAATTTGACTATAGAGATAACTCTATATTTTAGAGTAATAGGTATATAGGATAGTTACTACTTACTTTCCTATCTCTTCGCTAGGGCGTCTACTAAAATACTTAGTTATAAAATAGAAGACTTTAATATAGTAAATCTTCGCTAGGTTACTATACTTAGTATTATAGTTTAAGTAATAGGATACTAGAAATAGCTAGAAAGTAAGCTACTAGTATAGGTAGTCTTACTAGGTATAATTAGATATATATCTAGCTCTACGTAAGAGGTTTTTATAGGTATAAGTAAGGATAGTCTTTACTTTAGAGGTTCTTTCTTAAGAAGTTAGATTTGATTCTATTATTAATAACTTAAGATAAGGGAGTATATAGATCTTATAGTAATAGTTCAAATAGTATATAGAACTAGATTTAGTAGGAGATAATAATAGCGGGATATAATAGAGAGGATATTATAAGAAGAAGGAAGTAGCGACTAAATAGGCACCTTAAAAGAACTCGGAGAGTAGTAACCTAAGTCCTAGAGGCTAGATAATCCTAAAGGGTATACTACTAAAGAATAAGTAGTATTTAGCTAATTAAAAAGATGTAGAGTAATAAGATGTTAAGTAATTAGAGGCCTATATATTATATTACGTACGTTCTAGTATATTTAGTTGTAGGTAGATATATAAGATATAGTTAAAGGTAGCGTAAAGATATTAAGCAAAAGCAATCAAAATGACTAAAAACAAGTATATACTCTCTCCTTTTCTCTTAATTCCTACCTTACCTAACTATTACTAGCTAAAAATCTAATGATACTAGTATTATTATCCTTTATCCTTATATAACAATCTCCTATAGTATAGCTTTATCTACGCTAATATAGAGACTATAGTATCGAGTTAGTAATAGCGACTAAAAATAGTTAGTAGCTACCTTATATCTCTGCTTTCTAACTAGCTAGGCCTTATAACTATACTAACTATCCTACCTATCCTCTTACTCTATCTCTTAGTAAGCTACTTCTCTGCTTTCTTTTGATTTAGCTATAACTATTAGAGTCGACATAATATCCTATATAGCTAAAGCTCTAGTCTACTCTTTAACTCTTCCCTTACTTTAGATAGTAGGGCCTATAGCTCTTCGCTTAATACTATAGCGAATTGCTATCCTACCTAAAAGTCCAAAAAATCCTATATCGAGATAAAAGCTACATTTGTTATAGTTATAACTCCTATCTATATTAGTTGTTATATTTAATACTAGCTACAAGGTAGACTAAAAATCCTAAACTCCTAAAATTCTAAAATCCTAGAAAGTTACGTTTGTCTCTAGATTATAACATATATTATAATCTAATAGTTACATTATATTAAAACCTATATATACTAATAGAGCGAGACGTATGCTCTTATACTAACTACTAGTAAAGCCTCCCTAAGCGGCAGTAGTAGGTATAGATAATACTACTAGGAGAGAGGTCGCGGCGCTAGTATTAGGTTAGTAGGATAGCGCCGCTATATATAGCCTAGTAGATAGACTAAAAAAGAGATAAAATAAATAATATAGTAGATTAGTAATACTTAGAACTAGCTAGTAGATATATTAAATAGAAGTTAGTAGGTATAATATAGAGGAAAGAAGCTATAAAATACACACAATTTTATATCTAGAAATAACTATGTTCTATATATATAATAGTACTTATATGTCCTATTCTTAATACTATCTCTTAATATTATTATCTTTATAGATATCTTCTTCTTAGCTTATATAGCCTTAGCTACTACTAATACTTACTAGTAATAAAGGAGACGCTACTATAGATATAAGAGCTATTAAGAGAGGCTTTATCTAGGGTAATAGTCTAAGCTATAGCAACTAAATATAGTTTGACTTAGTAGATAGAGTAGAGAGTAGTAGGTAGAAGTTATAGGTAAGTTATAGCTTTAAGTTACTAGTATAAGTTGCTAGCTAAGTTGCTAGAAGTAGATATTAATATTAGGCTTAATAGTAGGTAAGAAATATAAAGCTTAATAGTAGTATAGTATAAAGGATTAAGGAATAGTAGAAGAAATAATATAGAAAGGTAGTTACTCCTTAAATTAACTACTAGTAATATATACTATACTACCTTAGGTAGTATCTTATTTATATACTATAAGAGCCTACAACGTATTCTAGTCTTAGCTCTTATAGGTGCTAGCTAGATATAGTAGGAGTAATATAGTATATATAGCCTATACTTATTCCTTCTTAAGTTATTAGCTAGAATTAGTAGTATATATACTTTATAACTAGTCTATAGGTACTTTGTAACTAGTCTATAGCTACTATATAACTACTACCTATAATGTAGATAGTTAAAACGCGTCTTCTATTCCTTTAAGTCTATTACTTCTATAAATAAGTAAAGTATTATAGAATATACTAAATCTAGAAGGATATATAGGCGTTATATAGATAAAAGCTCCTTACCTTCTCTTACTAAATATCTACTTTTATATATACTATAGTATATACTCCTAAAATATACTATAGTATATACTCCTATATATATTATAGTATATACTCCTATATACTATATAGTATATACCTTATATATACTACTTACTTATAGATACTACTATAGTTAACTTAGTAACTATATTAGCTAGCTATTTAGTATATAGTAAGGTAGTTAGTAGAAATAGTAGAAGAGGTAGAATAGGTAGAATAGATAGAATAGGTAGAATAGATAGAATAGGTAGAGTAGGTAGAATAGGTAGAATAGGTAGAATAGGTAGTATAAAGCAAATGTATTCTTTTATTAACCTTACTAGAGAAGAGTATTAGGTATATAGACGCCTATATTATAATAAGACCCCTATCTAACTAACTATAATAGTAGGTTAACTATAGATAGAGCTAGTTAATAGCCCTAAACTACGCTCTAGTATACGTTATCCTATAGTACTACCTTATTAAAGACAATCCTATTAACTAGCTACGTTAGTTTATAGCGCTCTTCTACTATAAGCCTAGTTATAGATATAATATAAGTAGGATTAAAATAGATATAGCATTTAAAAAGAGACTATCTAACCTAGGAATATTATAGATAGGAGTGTTTATAAAGATATTAAGTAAGAGCTATCCTAAACTATACTAGCAAAAGGAAGTTATAAAGTAGGAGTAGCAAAATTAGTTATAGATATAGTACTATAAAGGTAAAGATAGTATAGATAGTATAGGCTATTTTAGGACTACTAGTAGTTAGTAGTATCTTTATATTAGAGGCTAGGTAGTAGTTATAGGTCTTTATAGTCTTACTTAAGCTATCTATATTAGTTATAAACATAAGTACAAGTACTAGCTATATAAGCTAGAGAGGCCTAGATAGGTTAGTAGTAACTAGATATTTATTATTAGGAGGTAGTACTTATAGATCTAGTATATAGTCTGACTTAGGCTAGGTAGGTAGTATAGAGAATATAAGTAGTAATAGTAGTAGAAGATATCTAAACCTAGTTAGTTTAGCCTAGAGTATAAATATATTTAGATAGTAGTAATTAAGACTTACTAGGGTAATACAATTTCTACTATTACTACTATTACTACTATTACTACTATTACTACTATTACTACTATTACTACTATTACTATTATTACTACTACTATTATTAGTAGTATAAGAGAAGGAAAGAGAGAGAAGGTAGAGAGAGTACCTTTTATAGACAACTAGGCTAAAAGAGTAAAGTATATAAGAATAAAGTAGTAAGAGGAGTAAAATAGTCTTTATCTAGAAGTAAGGTTAATAGCTATTTAGTTTTGTTAGTCTTTACCTATAACTCTCTAGAAAGTAACTATTATAGCCGAGGGCTATACTAGAGTTAAGATTAGGAGTAGTAAAATATAGTATTAGGTATAATTAATATTATATATAAAGTAGACTTCTAGTATATAGTATAGAGTAGACTTCTTATATATATATAGTTAGGCTACTAGGCTAGCTAGGGCAAGTAGAAGAGTAGAGGGCTACTTCTAAGGGAGGTAGCCTAGGAGTAATATTATATAGCTAGGACCTACCTATTACTAGATAAGGTATAGACAAGGAATAGAGAAAGAAGGTAATACTAAGAGCGAACCCTTAAGGGCTAGAGTATACTAGCTTAGTCTATACGAGCTTAGTAGCGCCTATAGGCCTAGCGCCTACTCTATTTACTTTAGGCCCTAGATAGATTTATTCTTCCTCTTTTATTAAACTTGTTATATACTATAGTAGACCTTAGTATATAGATTATTCGCCTATTATAGGAATAAATTATATAGTAGGAAGTAGTAATAGAAGTATAATAGTTATTAAGTCTATATAGTAGTAATAATCTATATAGTTAAAGAAGAAGAAAAAGAGTAAGTAAATTCTTTTTTTTATATCCCTATAATAACTCCTTAGTATAATATTCCCTTTATTACTAACTTAGTTAGAGTATTATATTTCTAAAGCCTAGCTTAGATATCTCTAACCTATAAGTCTCTAATACCTAAGTCCCTCTAATTCTCTAATATCTAGGAATCTTAGCTATATTAGAATAGCCTAGATATATAACTACTTTCTATATTTTTATAATAGACTTTATTTACTTATTAGCCTATACTCTAGATATATAACTATAATAAGTATATTTGTTATAATAACTAGTAGCTAGCTTATTTCTATTAGTCTCTATAATATAATAAGCTATATTATTCTTATATAAGATTTTTTTAGTCTGCTACTAATAATTTAATAGCGCTTCTATTTATCTAGAGTAATATACTATAAACTAGAAGGATTTCTAGTAGTAGAATAATAGAAACTATATTAAAAATTTTAGCTTTATTTATTTTATTGCTTTTATAATTATATTGTAACTCTACTATAAGATTCTATAAAGTAGCTCTAGCTTTAAGTTAAATGTAGTTAAGCTACTAGTAACAAATATATAAATATCTATATAAAAGAGTAATAAAGAAGAAGTAGCTTTTCTCTACTAGCTTTTTTAGAAGTAAAAGAAAGATAGTATAATATATATAGGTATTCTTTTACTACTATCTATTACTATAGTTACTATAAGGATTATAAGATTTTAAAAAATATAAAGTTAAATCCTATATAGAAATCTTATCTAGAGGTTAATACAAATAGAATACTATCTACTACGTTAGTCTTTAGTTACTATAGGCTCGTTTAGGGTTGTAGCTAGCCTCGATTATACTATCGAAAGGCGCAGAGTTAATTAGTCTACTGTTCGTATATCTTAAGCCGTCGTCTAATTAGCTAAGAGACTCTATATAGATCTATATAGAGCTCTAATTAGTTCTAGCTTTAAACTTTATTCTCCCTACTCTACTTTCTTAGATAACACTCCTGTCTACCCTTATATATATATAAAACATTATATAATAGAATTAGTAGAGCATCTTTATATTATTTTCTAACTTTCGCTATATCTTTCTATAAAGTAGGAGAGATAGTATATATAGTTTCCTCTACCCTCCTATTCTACTCTCCTCCTACTAAAAGGACTCTGTACTTTTTCCTAGTCCGCTAAGCTTATATAGTCTAAAGACGTAATCTTATTAGCTTAAGGATATAGGCGTATTCTCTACTACGCCTCTAATTAATTCTCTAAATCAAACTCGATAATTCGACTACTATTCTCTATAGTGTCCTATCTATTCTATCTTATATTACTTATGTTACTCCTACCTACTACCTTATAGTTTCCTCTACTTTCCTTTCCTCTACTTTCCTATTATTCTACTCTCTTCCTATCTAAAAGACTCTATACTTCTTCCTAGTCCGCTAAGCTTATATAGTCTAAAGACGTAATCTTATTAGCTAGAGGATATAGGCGTATTCTCTACTACGCCTCTAATTAATTCTATAAAAAATCGACTACTACAATTCGAGTACTATCTCCTACCTACTACTCTTAGGTATTAAATAATACTATAGGCTCGTTTAGGGTTAGGGCTAGCCTCGATTATACTATAGAAAGGCGTAGAGTTAATTAGTCCGCTATTCGTATATCTTAAGCCGTCGTCTAATTAGCTAAGAGATCCTATATAGATTTATACGGAGCTCTAATTAGTTCTAGCTTCAAACTTTATTCTCCCTACTCTACTTTCTTAGAGAACACTCCTATCTACCCTTATATACATATAAAACATTATATAATAGAATTAGTAGAGTATCTTTATATTATTTTCTAACTTTCGCTATATCTTTCTATAAAGTAGGAGAGATAGTATATATAGTTTCCTCTACCTTCCTATTCTACTCTCCTCCTACTAAAAAGGACTCTGTACTTTTTCCTCGTCCGCTAAGCTTATACAGTCTAAAGACGTAATCTTATTAGCTAAAGGATATAGGCGCATTCTCTACTACGCCTCTAATTAATTCTCTAGATCAAACTCGACAATTCGACTACTATTCTCTATAGTATCCTATCTATTCTATCTCGTGTTACTTATATTACTCCTACCTACTACCTTATAGTTTCTTCTACTTTCCTTTCTCCTACTTTCCTATTATTCTACTCTCCTCCTACCTAAAAGACTCTATACTTCTTCCTAGTCCGCTAAGCTTATATAGTCTAAAGACGTAATCTTATTAGCTAGAGGATATAGGCGTATTCCCTACTACGCCTCTAATTAATTCTATAAAATCGACTACTACAATTCGACTACTACCTACTACCTACTACTCTTAGGTATTAAATAATACGTAACTAGGTAGGTATTATTACATCTTCTTAATATCTAATTATTAGGACCTTATCCTAAGTATGCCTATATTATCTTACTCTACTCTACTCTACCTAGACTCTCTACCTAGAATATCTAGACTTTCCTCTTAATATATACTATTACTCCTAATCTTATAGTATTTATAGTATAAGTATTTAGTAGTATAAGTATTTATAGTATAAGAATAGAATACTATATATACTACTATATATATACTTTTAGCCTCTAAGCCTTAGTATACCTCGCAGACGGCCGCCTATTACCTAGATACTAGACTAGATCTAGGCGTAAGTAGAATAGGAAGTAAGAAAGCGCGAGGCTAAGCGCGTACGTTAAGCTAATTATAGAAAGAAGTAGAAGGAGGAAGAAGAGTTAAAGGCCTTATAGCTTAAGCGTAACGCTAAATAATCTTAAAGTAATATAACTATTCGTAGTATCTAAATCTCGTAGCGTAGCTAACTACTCTAGCCTCTTCTTCTAAAACTAATAATAAGCTCGAACGAGTCTTTATCTACTACTTACTTTACTTACTTACTTATTCGCCTATCTATTATTACTTGCCTACCTATCTGCCTTTTACTCTCTGCGCCTAGATTAGTCGATAGAACCTAACTACTACTAAAGCAAAGTAATATTGCTACTATTAATCTAGAGCTTATAGTAAGCGCTTCCTACTAGGTAGTAAGTCCTCGTACGCCGTATATTATACTAGCTACTATATAGCCCTTATAGCGTAACTAAGACTCTATACTAAACCGACTACTCGTTATTATTAAACCGCATTATAATTAAAAGCCTGTTATACTATTATAGACTTATATACAAACCTCTCTTTAAATATAATACTATACTATATATATAGCTATTCTATCGAACGATATTACTAGCTATATAAATAGTCCCTTACTTATAGAGCCTAAGGCTAAGCTATAGCCTACTTATAATAATAATACTTACTAACTATTAGTACCTATTATAGCTATATTACTAAACTAAGAGATATTACCTAGCGGCTAAAGCTCTTACTACTAGGTACCGACTATAGAAGATAATAAAGACGAGGATGCGATACTAGACTTACTCTATAATAATAGTATACAAAACGAGTATAGTATATAAGACAAGTATAGTATATAAGACGAGTATAGTAAATAAGAAGAAGATATAGATTAATATAGTAGTAGCCTAGTACCTAATAGGTTAAACGTATAATATAGCGACTATAAGCTATATAATACCTAAACTATAATAGGTACGCTCTACTACTAGATAAAATAAATTAAAACTACGCCTAGATTTTAGTTATTACCCCTTCGCTCCCTTAAATTATATATTAGATTAAACTTAAAAAACAGGCTATTATTTTACTTATTTGCTACGTTAAGTCTTATTACTTAGTAGCGTTCCTACTATCTATAACGCGCGTACTACTTCTCTAACTATATAGCGCCTACTAACCTCTCCTTATTAAGGTTAATATTTACGTAGTATAGTAAGTCTTTTTAGCGATAAAGAGCTTAATAACGTACGCGATATAGTTTATAACTAATTAGCTAAGATGTTAGAATTTAAGCTTTAAGAGGAATTAGATAATAAGTAAGTATCTAGTAATAATAAAATTACTAGCGATATAGAAGGCGAAGTAGATACTATACTAGCGTAGACTAATTAGTATACTACTATTAGTTATACTACCGCTCTAATAAAATAGAGCCTATATCTACGTAGCTATAACTATAAAGAGGCTATTATATATCTTAGACGTTAAAAAGAAGACTATAGTACTAGATAAGATATCGCTTATATCTATAAGTACTTCTTTATAAATTTAGTACGCCTAAATCCGCCTGATATACTACTAGGCTAAAGTTATATACTATTTATAGATTATAGAGCCTAGCCTAAAGATAAATAGCGCTTACTATACTATAGTACTCCTACTACGACTATATCTACTATATAACCGAAACTCTTACTCTACGAGTTATATATACTATATTATAGATCGCTAATCTAATTCGAACGTCTCTATAATCTTAATAGTAAGTTCGTTATACTTAAATCTCTAAGTATATTTTATAACTTTATTAATAGCTTATACTTACTAGAGCCTAGTTATATAATTACTATAGACTAGTATTTTTATATTCTATAGACTAAGAGGAGACTATATAAAGTAGCGTACGTGTAGCTTAGGAAGTTAGAAGAGTATTCTATTATAGTATTCTTCCTATTACTTCCGTAGCCTCCTAAAGTTAAACTAGGCGCTATACAACTATCTATACCTACTACTATAGGCTCGTTTAGGGTTAGGGCTAGCCTCGATTATACTATAGAAAGGCGCAGAGTTAATTAGCCCGCTATTCGTACATTTTAAGCCATCGTCTAATTAGCTAAGGGATTCTATACGGATCTATATAGAGCTCTAATTAGTTCTAGCTTCAAACTTTATTCTCCCTACTCTACTTTCTTAGATAATACTCCTGTCTACCCTTATATACGTATAAAACATTATATAATAGAATTAGTAGAGTATCTTTATATTATATTCTAACTTTCGCTATATCTTTCTATAAAATAGGAGAGATAGTATATATAGTTTCCTCTACCCTCCTATTCTACTCTCCTCCTACTAAAAGGACTCTATACTTCTTCCTAGTCCGCTAAGCTTATATAGTCTTAAGACGTAATCTTATTAGCTAGAGGATATAGGCGTATTCTCTACTACGCCTCTAATTAATTCTATAAAATCGACTACTATAATTCGACTACTATCTCCTACCTACTACTCTTAGGTATTAAATAATATATAACTAGGTAGGTATTATTATGTCTTCTTAACCTCTAATTATTAGGACCTTATTCTAAGTATCCCTACATTATCTTACTTTGCTCTACTCTACCTAGACTCTCTACCTAGACTACTTAGACTTTCCCTTTAATATATACTATTACTCCTAATCTTATAGCATTTATAGTATAAGTATTTGTAGTATAAGAACAGAATACTATATATACTACTATATATATGCTCTTAGCCTCTAAGCCTTAGTATACCTTAAAGACGGCCGCCTATTACCTAGATACTAGACTAGATCTAGGCGTAAGTAGAATAGGAAGTAAGAAAGTATAAGGCCGAGCGCGTACGTTAAGCTAATTATAAGAAGAAGTAGAAGGAGGAAGAGGAGTTAAAGGCCTTATAGCTCGAGTATAACGCTAAATAATCTTAAAGTAATATAACTGTTTATAGTACCTAAATCCTATAGCGTAGCTAACTACTCTAGCCTCTTCTTCTAAAACTAATAATAAGCTCGAACAAGTCTTTATCTACTACTTACTTTACTTACTTACCTATTCGCCTACCTATTATTACTTGCCTACTTATCTACCCTTTACCTTCCGCGCCTAGATTAGTTAATAGAACCTAACTACTACTAAAGTAAAGTAATGTCGCTACTATTAATCTAGCGCTTATAGTAAGCGCTTCCTACTAGGTAGTAAGTCCTTATATACTATATATTATATTAGCTACTATATAGCCCTTATAGCGTAACTAAGACTCTATACTAAACTAACTACTTGTTATTATTAAACTATATTATAATTAAAAGCCTATTATACTATTATAGACTTATATATAAACCTCTCTTTAAATATAATACTATACTATATATGTAGCTATTCTATCGAACGACATTACTAGCTATATAAATAGTCCCTTACCTATAGAGCCTAAGGCCGAGCTATAGCCTACTTATAATAACGATACTTACTAACTATCGTTACCTATTATAGCTATATTACTAAACTAAGAGATATTACCTAGCGGCTAAAGCTCTTACTACTAGGTACCGACTATAGAAGATAATAAAGATAAGGATGCGATACTAGACTTACTTTATAATAATAGTATACGAGATAAGTATAGTATATAAGATAAGTATAGTATATAAGACGAGTATAGTAAATAAGAAGAGGACATATATTAATATAGTAGTAGCCTAGTACCTAATAGGTTAAACGCGCAATATAGCAACTATAAGCTATATAATACCTAAACTATAATAGGTACGCTCTACTACTAGATTAAACAAATTAAAACTACGCCTAGATTTTAGTTATTACTTCTTCGCTCCTTTAAACTATATATTAGATTAAACTTAAAAAACAGGCTATTATTTTACTTCTTTTACTATATTAAGTCTTATTACTTAGTAGTGTTCCCGCTATCTATAACGCGCGTACTACCTCTCTAACTATATAGCGCCTACCGACTTCTCCTTATTAAGGTTAATATTTACGTAGCGTAGTAGGTCTTTTCGGCGATAAAGAGCTTAATAACATACGCGATATAGTCTATAACTAATTAGCTAAGACGTCGGAATTCGAGCTTTAAGAGGAATTAGATAATAAGTAAGTATCTAGTAATAATAAAATTACTAGTAACGTAGAAGGCGAAGTAGATACTATACTAGCGTAGACTAATTAGTATACTACTATTAGTTATACTACCGCTCTAATAAAATAGAGCCTACGTCTACGTAGCTACGACTATAAAGAGGCTATTATATACCTTAGACGTTTAAAAGAAGACTATAGTACTAGATAAGATATTACTTATATCTATAAGCACTTCTCTATAAATTTACTATATCTAAATCCGCCTAATATACTACTAGGCCGAAGTCGTATACTATTTATAGATTATAGAGCCTAGCCCGAAGATAAATAGCGCTTACTATACTCTAGTACTCCTACTATAACTATATCTACTACGTAACTAAAACTCTTACTCCGCGAGTCGTATATACTATATTATAGATTACTAATCTAGTTCGAACGTACTTATAATCTCGACGGCGAGTTCGTTATACTTAAATCTCTTAGTATATTTCGTAACTCTATTAATAGCTTATACTTATTAGGGCCTAGTTATATAATTACTAGGGACTAGTATTTTTATATTCTATAGATAAAGAGGAGACTATATAAAGTAGCGTACGCGTACCTTAGGAAGTTAGGAGAGTATTCTATTATAGTGTTCTTCCTATTACTTCTATAGCCTCCTAAAGTTAAACTAGGCGCTATACGACTATCTATACCTACTTAGTACTAAGAAGAATAGATCGATTTATTCTTTATACCTATAATATAAGAGACATATAGTTAATCCTCTAGATATAAGACTCTACTTACCTACTACTCTCGATTATATAACGAAGCATATTTCCGAAGCTATACCTAACAAATATAATCTACTACTAACGCTAATTAGTCGCTCGTTAAACTAAAATACAACCTCCCTAATAAATTTGTTAACTAACGTAACCTCTATTATAAACTATAAAGCCGTATTAAGTAGAAACTTAATAACGCTAGCCTAGAATAGTATAATACTTAACTTATATGTTTTAACTATAGTAGGAAGCTTTAGCGGCGGACTAGTAATATTAGATAGCTTTATAATTTATATAACTACGACCTAAATAAGAGATTTTGTTATAAGTATATTAACCTAGCGTATATCTATCTTAATCTCGCGTATAAGGATACTATTATAAGTACTAATAGTATACTACTTATATTAGTACGTAAAGTAGTATATAATACTACTAATATAAGCAGATTTAGTTATAGTACCTAACGCGTATAGTATTTCTAATAGTATAGTACTATAGATAGGGGGTCGGTTCGCGTAGACCTACTAGCTAAGAGTACTATATAAGAGGGCGGACTAGTATATATATAGGCGTATATAACTAAGAAGGATATTTAGATATACCTAGATAAATTAAGCCTACTAATATTTAGAGAGCCTATATACTAGAACCTTAGTCTTACTATAATATACTAATAGGAACTATACTAGTATCGATAGTCCTACCTCTAATATAATACTAACCTTCGACGCTACGTACTTTCTAGTTTAGCTCTTACGACTAACTATTTTAACTACCTCTATACGTTATACTAGACTAGCGACTAGCGTATTACCTTTCTAGTTTGTTAGGAATATTAGATCTCGTAGGAGCTATTTAATTAACTTACTAATAATAACAATCTTATTAATACGTAGCCTACTATTATAGACAATAATTACTATATACTATTCTTCTATCTTAGAAAGCGGGATACTATTTTGTAGCTATAGTATAATTTCTAATAATAGTTTGTTACTATATATAGCGTGCTATTAACGCTATATAGTATTAAGCTATTAAAGAAGGACTAGCTTACCTACATATCTATACTAAGTATGCTCTTTCCTCTAATCGAGAACCTAATTAGTAGTAGCGACTTCTCTAATTATAATTACTTCGCGAAAGAAACATATTACTACTATAATAAAACGTAGGTACTAGATACTAGTAAAGTATAGGCTAATACTAGTTAGTAGATAGCCGCTTATAGTACTATCTATATAAAAGCTTACGAAGAAGAGCTTACTATTAACGACGATAATCTAGATCTACTTGTTAACTAACTATCGTTCTAGCGTAGCCTTAGTCTTATAAATTTATTTAAGATAACTAGTATGCTTTAGGTACTATACGACATATTTAACTAGAGTATTATACGTTTTAAACCCCTTATCCTATAACAAACTACTTTTGTTAATAGATAGTACCTTAAATAATTTAGCTATAATACTCGCGTTCTACTTAGTACGAAGTTTAAGAAGTTTTAGGACGCCTATATTACCTTATACCTACTACTAATTAGAATATAGCTATAGTTTATAGTAATAGACCGCTATTAGAGAAATTAGCTATACTAGGAGTAACTAGGAATATTATTATTATTTATAAGGACTGTCGCTAGGCTACTCTAGCGTACCTATATCTTCTTATATTATAATTATATTCTTTACACTCTTATAAAGAAGTAGCTAATTAGTCTTAATCGACTCTCTCTAGCTAAGGCCCGCGGCTAGTATAGTCTATCCTATAGTATTATAAAGCGCGCTCTAGGACATAATCTAGTTATTTTATACCCTATAGGTAAGGCTTAAAACTAGGCTATATTATAAGGCTCTAGGAATCGTAGGGTTATAAGTAATCGTAGGGTTATAAGCTTCCCTACTAATCTCGAGTCGCGCTCGGGCCTACTATTTAACTAGAATAATAAGTATAACTATAGTAGCTAGGACTAAGGCCCGTTATATAAATAGCGCTAATAGTTTTAGTAGAGCTACGAAGCTATCCGTACTATATATAGCGAAGACTAGGCCTCTATATTCTAAGGTCGGATTAGCTTCTACTTTATAAGAGCTAGCCTTATTACCTACTTCCTATAGTATAAGAAGTCTTATATCTATAAGTCCGTAAAAGGAATAGTACGATAGCTAGTAGTACTCCCTACTATCTATATAGAGTAGAACCTAGAGGAAGATAATAGGAGGCTATAGGAAGTACTTTATAGATTCTAATAACTACTAGTATAGTTCTATATAGTACCCTCTAGCTCTAGCGCCTAGAGCCTACTTACTTAGAACGATTATTAATATATCCTCGTTGTAGCGAAGGATAATAATTACTATATCGATATATCTAATATTATATACCTTTAGGCTATATAGTATACTAATAGGATCTAGTTATACTCTATCTAGGCTATCGCTAGTAAGCCTAATCTAATATATAAGCACCCTAACTATTATATAGTAAAACGTATTATAGCCGCCTAATAAAGGGAAATTCTTATTAGATATAAGTTAAAGCCTAAATAATATCCTAGTAGTATAGATATAGAGTTCTTTAACGCGTCTACTATAGAGTATCTAACAAATAAGTAAGAGCTAAGGAACAATATAGGTACTCGAAGCTCTAGTATAGTAGAGATAGGTAGTTAACTATAAGAATAGAGGTAGCGTAGGTTATAGCGTAAGATAGTTATATAGAGAAGGCATAACTAGAGCGCTTAAAGCTCTAGTACTAGAAAGATTAGTAGTAAACTATAAGAGTAGAGGTAGTATATATTAGAGCGAAGGACGGCTATATATAGAAAGAATAACGTGTAGATTAATAGCTCTAGCGTAGTAGAGATAGGCGATAAGAATACTTCTAATAGTAAGGATCCCTTTACTAGTAACTTTTCCTCTAAGCTAGTAGATAGAACTACTCTAGGACTTGCTTTAGCTACTAAGCCTTATAACTATACTACAGACCTAATCTTATAAGCGACTACTACGATAGCTATATTACAATTAACTACCTATACTAACCCTACCTATCTAACTCGCTTACTACTAATTATAGCGTCCCTAATAGTACTAGTCGCTAATAGCGATATACTATACTATATAGTACCTTAGAAGACTACTATCTACCTTATTATCTAATATATATAATACCTCCTATCTATAACCGACCCTATATCTATACTACTCCTAGAAGCCTTAGCTAACTTCCTATATATTCTATACGTAGATGCTATAATTAATACTGTCCGCCGACTTATCGCGAGATATTAGAACATCCCCCCTTATATTAAAAACATCCTATATAATTATATCTAAAACTACAACTTCTAATCTATATATCTTTACGCGGCTTAGATACTTGCTAGATACCTTCGTACCTAATTAGCTATACTATATAATCTACTCTAATAATAACCTACCGACACCTAACTAACAAGCCTATAATAATGTATATAAGAGTAAGAACCGTAGTAATAGTATTTATAAAGAGTAAGAACTATAGTAATAGTATTTATAAGAAGAATACCCTATATACTAAGATTCCTAGTAAAACCCTACCTATTATAACTAGTAATTCTCTTTACTATATAATATT